>JAOEGS010018062.1:0-63228 GCA_025447755.1 Corythornis vintsioides | reverse complement strand
GGACAGGTCCCAGCCCGGGGTGCAGAGGACAAACCCTCCACAGCCTTCTCAGAACACCTGGCCCGTTCTCCTGGCAGCGCACCGGGAAAGGAGCAACAATCGCGGCGAGCCCCTGTTGTAATTCCTGTTTGCTCCGTGTCCGCAAGCGGCTGAGCAGTTTAATTCCTCTGTATCTACATCAGGTTTCTTTAAACCTGCCAGGCATCTGCTACTCCTCCCAGTCTTATCATTTTCTCTTTCTTTCTCCTTCTGTCTTCTTGGGCGTTTGCCATTTCTCTGTTTTTCAGCTCCAAATTCCTGTCACTCTCCTTTCCCCTTTCAGCCACCCACACTCCCCCAAGTGGTCCCATCCCCTGCTCAACACTCTACGTCTTGTTTTTCCAAGGGAAAATAATTACTTATTCAGACTGAAAAATCCATACATCTATTGGATTAAATAAATACTAGGATGTATTTGACTCTGTGTAAAGAGGATGTATACATATCCTGAACCTTTCTGCCCCTTTAATATGGTATCCTAGGCAACCCAAATTTTCATGTTGGAGATACAACTATCCAAGCTTTTCTTTTTTTAATATAAAAATTAACCTTTGGCACATCATCTGAGAATTTCAGAAAGCACATAACCTGATTATGCCTAAATTCCATGAATTATTCATTTGTCTGCAAGTAAGAGACATCAGATTTAATTGTGTTTGAGGGGCATCTTCTATAGAATTAAATGCTGAAATCCTCATTTGCCTACCTAGCAGTTTTAAACACAGCCTACATTGGGTGTCATATGTACATACATATGCATGGCCTTAGTTTAGAAGATGTATAAAGGGAAATTAAAAATATACTAATTCTTCTATGTATATAAGCAATATACGTAAGTTCAAGTCACTTGTATTTTAAATACAACACAACATCATCTCTATTATTACAACATGAAAACAAGGATAAATTAATAATACTAACTTATCTACAATGTGGCCATGGGTCATATAGGATCTTTATGCACTCTATTTATAAGATCAGTTTCTTAAATAGCTATTAGATGTTAGCCATCAAAAAAAAAAAAAAAAAAAGTATATCAATCACAAAGTAACAGCCTCTTGTCATATTTGGCATCCCTTAAATCAACTTCAGAAGAGAGACTTTGATTGTAATCAATATTAGTTGTCTCTGTAAGCACTTTACGGAACACTTTTACTCTGAAACACTGATGAAAAGCACCTTACAAGAGCTATAATAATAAAATAAAACAAATTCTTCCACCATTTCTAAGGAACTCGTTGCCAAAAACTTAAGATACACACTGTTCCCCTCCTATATCAAAATTATTTATTTAAGGGCTGACTCAACACTGCTTTAATCTAATTTCACACACACGTGTAACCTGGAAAACTTCAGTGTACCATTCCCCGTAAAACTGGAAGAGTTATTATAGTTTAAGTAATCCCATCACTCCTCTGTATTTGAGGAGTTGGATTTCATTTTTTGCATTTTAATTTGGAACCACTAATTAACTCAAAATAGCTCAGCAACAGTTAGTGGTCTTGTTTGTAGGGTCTCAGGTCCAAGCTAGTTCCCTTCCAATGACCAAGTGACCCACAGTCACCACGTCTCTCACCCTTGCAGCCAGCAATACGGGCACTCAGCAGGTGAAGAAGTTGTGCTGCCTCAGTATCTCTACCTAAAAAAAAATAACTCTTGACATTGAACATATAGTAGCTCAGGACTTACTGAGAAAAGGCCTATTTAAGAGGCTGCTATTCTTCACTGCTTAAAGAGCAGATTTCCAAAGAAAAAAAAAATATTGTTTTTATTCATATTTTCTAGTGATTTAGGTTTTGCTTTGTTTTTAAATGGAGTTAAGTGTAACTTGTGTATATGAAACTCTCCCTGGATGTCTGGCTTTTCAAAGGGATAGAGAAGGGATTTGCAGAGCAAGCCAAGCACCCAGTTCCTCCAACCATTGAAGATTTGAAGCCTGCAGCGTCTTGTTCTGAACATACAAATGCACTTACAAAAAGCTATTTGACTGAGAAGCAAAGGTAACTTTTAGTAACAAATAAAAGATAACTATTCCTAGTCCTCTGCATAAAACAGATAATTTAGTCTAAAATAAACAAAAATGGTAGGTTCTGTATGGTTCTGCAGGTTCTCCGTGTCCTTCAGGTGGGGACAGCTGTTTATGTGTGGCACTCACACCAGCATCAGGAGGTATGTGACACAGGTAGCAGCCTTCAATGGTTTTGAACTGAATCAATACCTAAGGGGGAAAAAAAAAAAAAATAAATCCACCCACAAAAATTTAAAAACCCTAGGCTGGCTGAAACATAATGAAACATTTAATACTTCATTACTCTTCCCTCATTGCTACCGGGGAAAGAGAGCAAGTGACAGGAATTGGTATTAGATATGGGTCAATACTGCAAAAATCAGCTCTGAACTTTGAATACCCCAAAAACTGCAGAGACAGAATCCCATATTTAAAAACAATATGCAGCAATGGCTCTTATCTCTGAGCCTAGGACAAAATATATTAGCATTTTCTAACTAAGTAGCCTAAATCTAACCCCTGACTTTTTAAATCAGAAGTCTGATATCAAGACAAAGTGCCACATACCAATTAATTTTATCAGCTTTTGTTTTTTTTCTTGACACATCTCAACTGTGAGTCATCAGAAATGCAAAAATAAGTAAGCAGCCCAGACCTATGTTTTCCTCAGTCACTTTCTCTATCATCCTGAGATGAGGAGGCCACAGCAGCTTAAGGTATTTTGTTCCAAACATGGCATGTTTTCACCACAGTCACCTGAAGAGGTGCCCACACTTGGGATGAAGCTTGGTTTATGATACAGCTGGTGTCTTATAAAAGTCAAAGACAAAACGTTTTCAGCCTTCCCTGTCTAAGGTTTTATGCCAGGAGCAGCTGGAGGAAACCCACTGGCTTAAGTTACTACACAGTAGTTGGAATTTCAGAATCCCACCAAAGCATCTTCATTTCCTTAGTACTGCTTATTGTCCTCCAGCAGCAGAGCTTGTATTATTTATCATTAGCCCTCCAAACATTTTGCAGTCCTTCCATGCTCTCTAAGCTTGGAATCAAAAATGCCATTGAAGCCATTGTCTTGCATACTTGCAGAAATTCTGGAGCCCTTACTGCAGGTTGATGGAGCACAGGCTGGACACAGACTGCTCTACTACCCTCAGCCACAACATGTCTGCACCCTCCTTTCTAAGATACACCTCCTCTGGGGGGCTGGCGGTTACACATTGGCTGCATAGTAACCACAGGTTGATTTTCACAAGGAGAGCAAAACCAGAGTAAGTTTGGGGTTTACTTCTTCTCTTGGGTGGTCTCATATTTTCGCTCTATGTGTCCACGTGCAACAAGGTGTGTCATGTTTGCCACCTGCACAGGTTTGTTTATAACCATCTCTTTAAGGAACACAGAACAGGGGATGTTGTACCAGGTCTCAAGAAAGATTTCCTAGGAGTCTGTATTGTAAGTCACCATGTTACATCTCCATTCCCCACATAGAATACTTGTAAGTTAATAAGATAATCTATAAAATTTACTACATTTTCTAACCAACTATAATACAAGTGCTGCAATTCTTCCCAATACAACATTAAGCTGTCAAACCACACTCATATTCTGGAGCAATTACACACACAAAGCCATAACCACAATGTACAGTCACATTTAAAGTACAACCATTTTCACGGGGCTTTTCCTCTGAGGCTCAGTATTCTTACATAAGTGTTAGATAACTAATATTAACCTTGAACCTAACAAAGTTTCCAAGATCACAGTTTACAAACTGAGTCTGCTGCAAGTCAGACCAGTTCACGCTTCAGGAACTGTTATCAATTAATCTCCCATTTGTCCCCAATTACTTGAACACAACACAGAGGAGGTCAAGATGGTTTCAGTGCTCAGCAAGGCAGATGAGGGCACTCTCCCAGTACATATAAGTCAAGCTTTAGCATTAACTTCAAATGTAAAAGTTTTTCTCACCTCCTCCCTCCAAGGAACCTGCAGCACAGTGTCCTTTGCAGCAGCTACTCACTAAGGACCAAAACAATCTTTCACTCCAGAGCTTGTGGGGCACCCCCTGAGCTAACATCACCCTTCACTCCCTGGAAAGCTAAGACTTAGAGATCCCCAAATCACAGAGCAGGTTGTACAGACATGGGGAACTTGTCTTACCTTCTAGTAAGAGCAACAGCAGAAACCACAAATCTTGCCACTTACAGGTATATGAAAATAAGAGCTTATATACTTAGTGACCACTTCACCAATGAGCGATACAAGAAAGCTGGGAAAGTCCTAGTTCTGCTTAATAGATGAGAGCTGTGAAATGGCAGGATTATCTTCACAGGAGAGCTGTGGCAAGCTATAAACCCTAAGAAACCCAGGACCCTCCCAGGTGCTGCTGCTGTGGGATAAAGGGCTGATTACTTATTCTGGAGGATTAGCATCTGTGGGGTATTTCAGGTGGCTTCTTCCAACAACACTGACCCACTAAGATAAGCTAAAATAGTGACATCTCTTGTAAACCTGCAGGGACAGTTTTCTTCTGTCAGCAGCTGCCACACTCCTTCAAACCATCCTCTTCCCACACATTGCTCAAAGAGAGATTACAGATGCCCTCACTTCAACTGCTGAGCCTCCTCTCCTTGGCCAACCCAAGAAGCAGCAGATTTCTGGCCATTGTCACAGGGTGAAGTTTGCATGCAGCACAGACATACTGCCCTGGTTTCCCACCAGTTCAAAGATAAATGGAGGCATGTCACTGTTTCTTGAATCACGCCCTTAACTGTGGGTACAGGGCCACAGATTTCCCCCAGAACATCAAATTGCTCCTAAACACCCTGCAGTGTAGTACCTCAACCCCTAACACCACACAAGTCCCCACATCTGAGTTGAATACTGTCTCCATCTGCCAAGTAGAGTCTCAATGCAGTCCCTTTGCAAAGGATGCTCTCTTCTTGCATGTCTTTAATTACCACTGTCACCTTAGGATGTGTACAGCATGGAGAACACAGGACAGCCCTTCAAACTCAGCATCTACTTAGCAAGGATATACTCTTCTGGTTTTAAACTATGGGAGTCTTTCCGCTTGGGTGTTTGACACCTTGGAAAGTCAAATGATTAGCTGTTATCACTTGAAAATAAACCAAAAAGTATTAAATAGGAGGATCCAAACTGTGTGATTTGTTCAATATCATGTATCTAGAGATGAGGCCAGAGCTAGTAAAGACTATCTCTTCTTTGAAAGCACTCTCAATTCAATGAGATTGCAAGTATTTAAAAGCAGTGACCAGAGTTCAGAGTAGCAAGTTAAACCTACCACAGTGCCTTTATGAGCCTATCAATCTCCCACAGAAATCAATAGGGTCCTACCCATGTTTAGCTCAGACCTGAGAAGACAAGTTAGCCCCTTAGCTATGTAGGAGTGATCTTTCTTACATCAAAGCTGTCTGCACAGAGATTAGAAGGCAGAAATTATTTCCCCATTAGACATGTTCCCTGGACCAAGCTCTTCAAGGGGTTCTCTGCTACAGGGGCATGGCACCAGCTGCCCTCTGGTTTCCAAGTTTGGTGTAGGTGTGCATGCTGCAGGTTAGCATCATTTTCACCCCAGCTTGGAAAAGTGCATCTTCCTTCTCTGAAAATACGAAAGATCGGGAAAGGGACAGAAAAATATTAACCTGGTTTAAAAAAAAATAAATAAATAAGTCAACAGCAGGAACTTAAAAGTCATTTAAGATTTGGTGGATGAGGCATAGATGTGGGCAGAGTGAAAGCAATGCAGAGCTGTTCTCCCTAGCCTTTTTGCTCTCCTGTCTGAGAAGGTGCTAATTTTTTTCTGCAAACACTGTTATTCTTTCTAACCCCAGTAAGGAACAACACTGAGCTCTTCACTGTTTCTAGAATTAACAGAGCTCATTAAAATTACCTAGAGTTAACACTGCTGATCATTAATCCGCTCTGCTCCATTTCACAACTGCTGTGGTATGAAAGCCACCGAGCTGTGACTCCACTTTTGTTGTATTCCCCTGCAGATAGGCAGTGGCACTGTCATGAAGAAACCTGGAATGAACTATCAGATCCTATTATGAGAGGCAAAACCTCCCTGGATTTTAACAGGGTGGAGATTTCACTCATGCTTTTCAGAAGGCACATTTCTGTATGGCAAACTCACTGCAAGAGTTTGGAGGCTTGAGCTGAGTGCCTCTGCAGAACTGGGTAGGTTCATTGCTTACACATATTTCTCCTGGGAAAGCTTACTTCCTTTTGCCTGATGCAGTTTGAACAGGTAAGGGCCCTGTCAGCCTCTTTCTTTGAAGATTATTTTGTTGTCACTTGTGAGGACTGAACAGAGTGTTGGACTCCCTGGTCTGTACTTTTATTTCATTCCTGTAGCGTATGGCTCTATGGTTTTGTTCTTTCTTCTGCCCCCAGAAATCTTTCACTTTTGACCCTGCCAGCACTTCACAGGAGATAATTAGAAGCACTGCAAAGCTGTCTGAAGGTGCCCCAGCACAGCTTGATGGCAGCATGTCAGTGACCGGCTGCCCCCCTGACCACAGCCATTCACACAAGCATTGTAGAGTCTGCTCTGAGAGCAAGGGGCAAACCCTACAGTCTTCATTTGAGCTGAGCCTGCAGGGTAATCGGTTATTAAGGAGAGCAGGTTCCCATCAGTGGGCTTTCTTCTTTCCCTTTTGGGCTCAGCTGGAGCTACAGGAAAGACTCCTGATGAAGTTAGCAGAGCTGAATCAAGCCCTGGGTACCAGGAGGATTACACACAGAACAACCCCTAGCTTTTAATAACATCCCAACTATATGGGCTCATATAAATTTTGTAATATGCAATTTTAGCAGCTAACAGGCCATATAATTTTTATTACTGAGCCAGCAATAACACTTTCATTAGTTTTAAGTTCACTGCTGACAAGCAGAGGACTTCCTCTTCTTCAGAGAATCTCCTGGTCACCAAAGCCATTGTCTGCTGACAGAGCTGCCTGGCTTTGGAGTGATCACAATAGAGACATTTCAGACAGCAAGTAAGAAAAAAAAAAAGATTGTGCTTTGATTCAGAAATCTGGTCCAACTCCAAATTAACGCTGCCACCCCAGAGCGTCCCCTACACTCTCAGAGAGACAGGCATGGTCCCACCACAGCCCCACCAGCCTCTTACATGAGCTTACAGTCAGTATCAAGCAACAACATAAATGTGGTTTCTACTCTTTTTTTCTGACCCTGAAACTTCTGCTGATATGTTTATACATTGCCAGGCTTTAACATGAGAACACTACCTTTAAAAGTGTTCTTTTCAGGCACAAAAAGTCAGACTTAAATCATGAGTTTCTGCAACATCAGGGAACTCTAAGCAATGTGCTCTGATGATTAAAATTCTTCCTGTGTGGCTTCCTCAATTCTTCCAGTCTCCCCACCTCTTCCTAAATTCAAAGACTCTTGTTCAAGTAAAGCTGCAGTCATCACAATTCCTCCCCAGAGTAATATCTCATTGTAAGATGACTGCTGGGTAGTTGCAAAGTCCCTGCTAGTTTAAGATTAAAATCATCTTTTTTCAGGAAGACAGCTGAAAATTGAGAGAATAAACACTCAGGACACTCCTAAGGTTAGTAACATGCTCAGGTGGAGTTGCTTTAAGCTGTATCAGTAGAATGAGACTTTTATTTTTGCTGGCTCCTTAAGGTTGACATAGTTTCTTGTGACATTTGAATAGGAATTTTATTCACACCAGCTGCTAACGCCTGCATATGTTTTGGTTGTCTACAGTAGGGGTTCCTGTGCATGATGCTTAGTTTCTACAGTGCTGCTGTCTGGATTGACTTTGCTGGTTTTCTAAAAAGGGAGGAAGAAGTGTTTTAAGGCTTGCAAATCTCCCTGGCAAGAGAAAGAAGCAGTGCAGTCCTGGGAATTCTCCTGCTCCTCAAGGGCTTCTGGAAAGTACCTCTCTGTCTTTGTCTCTGGGTGGTGCCCAGCTGCTTTGGGGCAGTTTGGAAGTGTTGCCCAGGAGGGCAGGACAGGGAGGCAAAAGGTGGTCCCAGCCTGCTCTGACACCACACAGAAATGCTCTGGCAGAGATGAAGGACCTTGTCAGACACATTTAAATCTTTGGACCCATACAACAGACCTGTACCTGCCCAGTCCTTCCTTCCATGGTATGTTCAGCAGCTTCTCCTTGCTTGGAAGATTTCACTGAAATCACAGGAGAGACTTGCAGTTTTCAATTTGGATGGACAGGAGCTAGAGCCACCATAATCACACAAAGGTCCAGCCCTGTCCCAAACAGAACATGTTCAGTGCAGGCAGTTCTTCTAGAAAATTAAGCTCATAAAAGCTAACCAGCCTCTATCTTATTTGCACAATGGCACTGTTTCAATGGCATTTTGCTTTTTATATTCTTGGAGTGTCTTCCCCAGAACAGAAAATCATCTACCCCTGACAAAAACCCCAGCTCCCCATCCAGAGCAATTGAGGAGGGGAGAAGCCACAAGAGACAGGTCACACAATTTCAACCAAGGCAAAAAGTTAGTTTTATTCCCACTGATTAACATGACTGGAGCAGAAACTCAGTGCAGCAATAACCTCTGCCAAGTCAGAAATCCCAGCCTGTGTGGTGCCTTTGGTGCTAACACCCCACAGAGAAATGCTTCTCTCTTTCCCCTGCTGAGACAAACTGCTTTCCATTGGTTGAGTCCCAGGACTGCGAAGGTCAATCCAGCTCTGGGGATGGAGCCACAGCTCCAAGAAATGCAGTGGAATAATGCATGTTTTCCCCGTTTTAAGGTATAGATCATAAACACCTTGAGGGAGATGTTGTTGAAAATGAGTAGTTGGTGTGTTACATCTCTCCAGACACACGAGCTGGGGACAATATCCAGAAGATATATCATTGACAACCAGAGCAGCTCACATCTGCCTTGACACTTAAATTAAAATGGTTTCTGAGGATTTCCTTCAATACAATCTTACAAAGTGAAGTTCAATTTATTCAGCTTGTTGAACAGGAGGTTGAGAGGTGACTCAGTCATTGTGTAGAGATAATTACATACGGAAACAGTATCTGATAGCAAGGGACTCCTTCATCTCGCAGAGAGCCAGCAAAGTCACGTGGCTAGAATCTGAACAAAACTGCACCAATTCAACCTTGAAATAAAACTGCTCCTGCCATTAGCACTGTAATGGCAATTAGGGACTGGGAAAGAACATAAGGGGAAGCTTTAGAGTCGTTCACTGGAGATTTTATAACAAGATTAGTTCTCTCTCCAATAGATAGGTGTTTTATTCAGACTCTGAGGCACATTTCACTGGCTGCATATTCAGAGTCCAGCTGCAGCATCACAGCAGTCCCATTTTGTCTTGAGACTCCCTTCCTGCATAATCTCTTTATGTTGTCTTCAATGTATTTGTAATGTTTGTAACGCTACCATTGAGATCATTTCCAAGGCTTCACATTTTGGAGCATCAAACAACCTGCAGAATTTAGAAACAAAATCATATCCCAACACACTGATTCCCCACTGATGGGGCACATTCCTTGGTTTTCTGTCATCTTGCATTAAAGAAAAAGAGACTGGACAGATCATCAATATAGATGATACAATTCACCTGGAAACACCAATCAGAACTGTAAATGAGGAAGGCTCTTAGATGCATGACTGACATGCATCCCTTACATCCACAGGCAAAACTCATGCCAGCTTTGGGGAGCTAGGAAAAAACATCTGAAAGAAATGTCCCTCATTTTTCTGATGTAATATGTGGATAGCAGCACAGGGTCAAGCAACAGAGCAACAAAAATCAATCCATTCAATAACATTGCTAGTGATATTTCACCTGACTTTATGCATCTAGTAGTCAGGCATCCCTTCAGCTAAAAGGGAATATGATGAACAAGAAGTATTTTGGTCTTTCCTAAACTGAGATGTGTCTGAGTTTGCCACTTGCAGTGACAGGTGTAGACAACTGGCTTGAACAAAGCATGTAGCTTGCAAGGTCAGGTTGGCTGGGCAGGTTTCAGAGCTGGCCCCTTTCCATTTAGAAGTGTGGGCAGGGTAAAGCAAAAAAACTGCAGTAAATTACAAATATAGGTGAAGTCATAGGACCTCTCCAATATAAATTCTTTTCTCTGACTTTTTTTATTAATCAAGAAAAGTGGTCGCTAGCACAATGAAAATTAATTGACGTCAATGACTGCAAAAGGGGTATTATGTGAGTATTAATTAAAATCTACAGTTTGGTATAGCTTAGTACATAAGGAAATATTTACACTTGCAAAATTCACAAGTTAACTGGATTTTATACAGCAATTTATACAGAGAAGATTTCATCGATTCTATAATTCACTGTCTGTTTGTGAAGGAAACAAAAACTTTGAACCACCTTTTCCAGTAAACAGGAATAAAAAACCCACAGTAAAGCTGTGAAATGCACCACTTTGTAAATTCATCTACATAGCTGGTAAAATATTAACAGCTTTCATAAGCCTGGCAAAATCTGTAGGTATTGTTCTAGGACAACCTTTGAATAGAATAACCCTATCTTGAAGAATTTTCATACTGCAGCCATTATGCATCTCCCAATATTTGATTAGTCTCTGACATCTCCCAGAACCTGGTTCCTCACACTGTCAGATAATTTGATATTCCATATTTTGGAACCTCTTCTCTTGAAAAAATTAAAAAGGAAAGGTAGATTTGGTTCCTAGTCCAGCTTTGGGGCAGTATGGGTGTGGCTGAATGACAAGAAGTCATCTGCAAGAGTAAGAATTTAGAATCACAGTCTGTTTACTGCACAAAGGTCTGCTGGTCCTCCTTTGCCTTCCCTGCAGACAGAGGCACAGACTGCAGCTGTCATGATGAGTATTGGGGAAATGAGTTTTTTTTTCTTTGGGATTTTTTTCAGAGTAACTGTCTCCTCCATCCCCCAAAAACCACCACTTGTGGACCAGCACTCACACTTGGTAAACACCATCAGGGAAGACAGTCCTGGAGACAAGCTGTGAATGACAGCTATTGAGCAAACTGGTCACCTCATAGGTGCCTACTCTCTAAAATGGACCAGATAGCAAAAGATGAGAGTGTGAAGAAATAAAATAAACATTTTCTTTTTAATCAGAAAGTTTCCACCAACCAGACCACAACAGTTGCTGGGGGAGAGAGAAAGGTATATCATTACCAGGAATTAAACATAAGTCTACAAAGAAGAAAATCAAGCAATTACAACAACAACAAATGGTAACATAAGGGAAGACACTGTTAGAATAAATATTCTGGGTCATCTGTTATTATTCAAGTTAGGTTAAAGTAACTTCACTCTATGTATTAAAACCTGCTAAGACTCCTAATTACATTTTTGTACAGACCATGTATAAATCATGGTAGCTTGCATGCTTCAAGGTGAAATGAGAAAACAGTCCTTGGGAACCTTTTTACTCTCAGTCTTATGATATATAATGCCAGATGTTCTCATTGCATCTAACGTTGCTAAATAATTGGGGAAAGGATATGCAGTATGCTAAAAAAATACACAAACATGGATGTAAATGTGCATTTTCTCAAAATCAATCTTTAATATTCTGGAGTAGCACGCCCTACTTGACATGTTTGTCTAAGTATGGTCACAGAGGCCTCACAGCAAACTTCACAAAGCTTCACCAGACCACAGCCTCCAGAAGGACTTCTCTTATTCCACTCACACCTTTGACTTCTTCAGAGAAAAGTCTTGTTTCTCATTGTCTGTTATGAAGTTTCTTGCTAGACACCAACACCCCTTGCCCCACTCCCATTTACAGAGTGACCCTTTTGGCAGCCCTCTGCCAGTGCAGAACGTTGTGGTCACCTGCAACTACATGGCACCTTTTATAGCCTGAAGGTTTAAACCAAATCAGAAATATTAAGCCAAGACTTTTTTTCCACTTACAACATTAATATATATAAAGGAATATATCCCTAAGAGATTATATCTCTTTCTATCAAGTTCGTTCTAAATGTACCTTGTAATATCACAGTCAAGACTCATAACTTTTAGAAAGTTGAATTAAATTTGACTGCAGGAGGGGATAAAAAAAAAAAAAAAAGGCTCATTTAAAAAGGAAGGCTTGCTTAAAACTTACCTACAAAAGAGAGTTCTGTTTCCTTAGATGTTTTAAGTGCGAGACAATAACAAAGAACATAGATGGAACTAAAGTTGAAGCAGGCTGAAAAGCATTAAAGGAATCTGCACTGGGCTTTCTGCCAACAGCATTCAATGGCAGAGAGAAGGGGAGCAACAGAGCCAGCAAAAGGCATCGGGGCTAAATTTCTGGAAAAAGAAGAGGTTGCATATGAGAAAAGTTCAAATAACAAAGAAAGAAGGTAAAGGAGAAGACATCAGAAGCAGCAGAGGACAGCTTCTGACTTCTCAGTGAACTGACAAAGGGGCAAGTTATGGAAGAAAAGGTTAATTAAATTAACAAAATATGCAGGTGCAGACATTACTTCATGGCTGCTGGCCGATAGAAAAATAAAAACAATTTATGGTCAGAGTTTAACATAACCTTTTCATTATTAAAAGGTGGTATTTCATCTTCTTGTTTGTCTGTTTAGCAACTGATGATCTCACATCACACAGCATCTTCACTCTCTGTTCCCCAAAATGCCTGTGGTTATGTGGTTTCCATAAGTAATTGGCTGACCTTTACTTCAAGAACAGGAGCGCAGCAGAGCTGCAAGAGCATTTGTAAAATACAAATGGATGTAATTGAGAGCTTTTGCTGAAAACCAAAGTTCTATCTGTGTCCCCAGTGCCCAGAACTTTGCTCCACAAATTTCTCTCTGTCTCAGAGCAGACTCCTGTCAGGTTGAGGGTCAAGTCCCTGGCGTTGTCTGCAACATGGGAAAGTGAGCTAACCTGTAAAGTCCTTCTCCCCTCTGCTGCAACCTTTCCTTGAGTCTCTCTTCCCAAGATGGATGCAAGTTACACCTGAAAAACTCTGGTGATGGCTGTTGGTTTGTTTGCTTACCCAGGTGGAGAAAGTACCTCCTCCCTTGACAGTGCAACAGCCCAAGGAAGCATCTGTTTGTGTAAAGGGGTGTACTGTGTGCTGACCACAGCAACTAGTGAACAGCCAGGAGTCAAAAGGACCCAGCTGAGGAGGAGCTGCAGAAGGTCACTGCACACAATGCCCAGAAGAGCACACTATCTCAGTGTACAACCTACCACCCTCACAAATGCTCACCTGAGACCAAAATAATCAATTTTTTAGCCATTTTTCTTCAAATAATGAACAAAAACAATGATCTAAAATTAAGAAGATTGATTCCTAAAATACTACTCCAGGCATGACAAATAACTGACACATCTGAGCAAAAACTAGAGCATATGGTATGAGTCAAGAATAAACTGGCAGTCTTTAATACATATTATCTTGAAAATGACATCTGTGGTTTCCCATGTGTGTGTATATATATATATGTATGTATATAGATAGATGCTTTTGTCGTGAAGAAGCTTGAGAGTACATTTTTCTGGGAACCAGTTAACACCAACAAGTTCTCACTCCCATGTCTTGAACCTTTGTAGAATTGTTTCCTCATTTAAATTACCCCAAAGCAATCTAGAACGTTTGCTGCAATAATTTCTACCTCACTTAAGCTAAACAAATAAATAAACAAATTAAATCTAGTTTACTTTCTGTTTGGTTCAGGCTCAAGAAGAGCCTGCTATGGTCAAGCCACAGAAAGCTCATCCCCTGGAATGAGCACCTTCAGGTGGTCACAACAAAGAGGGCTTTGTTAGACAAATTCTTCTGGTATACAAACTAAGTTTACCTGCAATATTGGTAAATCTCATGGTATTTATTACAGAGAATCTTTTAGGTTTGAAAAGACCCTTAAGATCATAGAGTCAACTGTAGACTTAACACTGCCAAGTCCACTACTAAACCAGGCTCTTAAGAACCCTGTCTTTTAAATACCTCCAGGGATGGTGACTCAAGCACTTCCCTGGGCATCCTGTTCCAGTGTTTAACAACCCTTTTGGTGGACGTTATATAACATTTGGCATATGCATTCTTTAAAAAGCTCCTGAAATGGATCACATGAGAATAAATACAGTCCCTAGAATCAGAAAAAAAAAAACAAAAACCAAAAATCGAATATAAAAATAAATGAAATGTATATAAAAATATAGAAATATTCAAAGCATTTACCTTCCTAATCAAGAGGGTGAAACAGGGGAGGAATAATTTTGAGCTAATCTTCACAGCTTCTATAGGCCTAGAACTAACATCTGAATGGTTACTGTGTATGTGTTTCTGAATTCAAGATTGGGAGGTGAAGTGTGGAGAGGGTTTATCTGCATATAACAATGTGCACTAAGAATAACCATTCTTGGCAAGTTGTACTTTTGTTCTTTGTGGAAAAGTCGACTGCTATCTACAGCTCAATCCATGTCATCATTTGAACAATGCAGAGTTTAGGACAGCCTCCTTTCTTTAATGAAAAACTTTAACATTCACTAAAGCATGGCTGCATTGTCACTGCAAACAAAATCCAATGCATAAATTATACATGGCCTGATTTCAGCAAGAACATGTTTTATTGCTACAGAAGCTAAGGCACAATTAACACAGCCAGCCAACAGCTCCTAATCTTGTTCCCTGAAACTAAGGCAGGGTCTGTTTCATAGCTCGGGACCTTTTGCAATGTGTAATTGAATTCAATATTGCATACAGGAGCTGTGTATGATGTGCTGCATATTTAATACTACACAACTACAGATAAGTGTTGGTTACTTCCCTGTGTTGAACAAGGGGATTAATGCTGAAACTCCCAGTGGCAAACACCAAGTCGTAGAACTTATCAATAAAGTACAGAGGTCTCAGCAAGAAGCATAGGATAATTATACTGCTATCATACTGTGAATCAAAAGCTAGGGATTTTAGCACATTGTCACCAATAAAAATGTGGCTTCTTGAGGTAGTCTCCAAAAAGCACTAAAGCCTATTGTGCTTTTGTGGCTTTGATGTTGTTTTCAAACAAACAGGCTTTCCAAATGTAAATCTTAGCTCCAACCTACCACCCTAATGACCTGCATTCAGCTTTATTCACTGCTTCTACAAAACAATTCAGTTCAGTTGTATTTGCAGTGAAAAAAAATATGAGTAAAGGTATTTAGAAGTGATGTTTGTTTCACTCACTTCAGTCATGCTATTCAAGTGTTTTACAGTACTTTTTGTGTTGTAAAATGAAAGTCCTACCTTGGACTGGAGCATAATTCAGCTTCTTGGGAAACTCTTCAATTGCACACTTGCCATTTCGGATCATAATAGCGTACATTGAAGAAGACTGCATATATATCAAGTCAATAAACATTGTTCTTTTAAGGCAGAAAAGAAGCTGGATGCTGCACTGAACGTTTTCATTTTGTTATCAAATTTTAAGCACCACACAGCTCAAAAGTCACACTAAATATGAAGAGATTCATTCATTTTCTTTTCCTGTAAGAACAAAGCTCCCTCTTCCTAAAAAAGCCCTAAGTCAAGAAGAAAGTGAACTCTTTCTTACAAGGACAATGGTGAGCTGCATGTAACAGCTGCAAGAATTCAGTATCTTCTTGAAACAAAAGTTGCTGTTTTTTACAAACTGAATATTGCAGGGGTTCAAAGAAAAGCCTTAAACTTTTCTAAAAAAAACCAACCAAACAAAACAAAACAAAACAAAACCACCCCAACCTTTTACCTTCAAACCTCACTGAATAACCTTCAAATAAAGACAAATACAAAGCATAGCCCAGTGTGCACTGAAAACAAAATGGTATTTTCTGTTATGAAGACAGGAGTTCATTTCCAGTCATTTTGATGGAAAAGCAAAACAAAAGTACTACAAATTCTGCAGCAACTTCCTTGCTGTATGACAAGGGCTTATTTATTGTCTCTGATAAGCAATGCTAAGACAGCCAGACTTCAAAGAAAAGGGAAAGTTAACAACGAGCAATACCACAGATAAATGCCCTGAATAACTCCTGCAAACGGAGAAATCAGATTTCTGAAATATTTCACAATTGCTTACTTTTAGATCTTGATTTTCCCCTTTTGATAATGGTAAAGAATGTTTGGTTTTAGCTTTGGATCATGGCTTACTCTTAAATCTGAACTGTACTGTCCTCTGGTTCTTTCCAGTGCTTGCAAACCACAAGCAACCCCTGCTTCCTATTGCATGGCCATCACACTGCAGAAATACACTCACTTTAGGCATCAACATCACCATTCTTCTGTGGACTGACCCTTGAGTGACTAAGACCTGATTCTGTTCAGCTGCAGGTCAGCTGGAGGTGCGAATACCAGCTCTTGAACTTGTCAGCATGAACCCTTCCTTTTCCATTTGCTAGGCTCTGCCACTGGAGGAGTTCAGCGCAAGTGATTAGTGCTTTTCAAGAGGGAAAGGCTGTATCTCAGCACAGCAGCCAGCCTGCCACCCTGATTGCTTTTGGCTGGAAGAATCAACAAGTGAAAACTTTTTGTTTTCCCCACTCCTGTCTCCACTCTTTGTGTTTGGTTACTGCCTGCTGAGCCTACTGTGCAACGGTGGAGATGCTCATCTGCTGTAATTTCAGTCAGACTACCAAAGATGGGTCCCAAAAGCCTGGGCAATACCAGCTGCCCACCACACTACACCCTTGTTTCTTGTGTAACACATTCCTGCAGAAATGTTAATTACAAACTCTTGTCTGTAATTGTTCCCTGAAGTGAGTTACACGCAAAATAATGTAAATAATAATATTTTTAATGCACTTTCCAAACAAAGAAAGAACCAATTCAATTTCCCCAGGAAACCCTCTTTGTCACTCTAAAAGAACTTATGCCAATTAGTATTAAATATTCCAAAGACACTCTAGTAACATTAACACGATATTAGGACCTTTCAAAGAAGAATTTTTTTCTAAACAAGTCAGTACCAAGCCATTTGAGTACAATTTTCCAATTTTGAATACAGGATTGACAATAAGCTCTAAATATTTATTATGATAATTTATGTGGTTTGGATTTTAATTACTGTCAAGTGCTAAGATAGCAGGATAGACACTCTGCTATAAATACAAATCAAATTCCAGAACTAATAAACAAAGTCAGTGGGATATTGTCTAGAAAATGTAATCAAATAACATTCATTATCTTCTCTTAAGTCTTCCAAGAGGTTGAACAAATCACTTTAGGAAGGTGCAATGCTAATTTACATTCACTGCCCGTATTTAGTTTTTCCTCCACCTAGTTCCTGCAGTGCTCCAGCAGCAGCTCCACCTCCCAGAGGTACCAGAGGTAGCCAATAAAGAGCAAGGCCACGTCACCATCTCCCCATCTCTCATCTCAACTCCAAGAACTGCACAGGGAACATGTATTTCTGCACATACTCACACAGAAGTGCTGCCAACAAAACCACCTCCTCGTGTTCATGCGTGCAGGGGCCCAGGAGAGAATCTCCCTGACTTTCCCTGGAAGCCAGCGTGGTGCACGCACCTTCCTTCAGAGGGGATGGAAGAGCTCCTATGAAAACACCCCCAGTGTGGAATAAACACCACCATGAGTGACATGCATTCAAACACGGGGGGTGTTTCTGCAAAGATCACTACAATTTCTGCTCCCCAGTGGCTGCAGATGAAATGGCTATTGACTGACCTTTTGCTGTCCTTGTGCTTTAGTTCAAAGAGCTTTTTCCCCACTTAAATTCTGGAAACTGGGGTTTTTTTTCTAACTGTACCATTTACCAAAGGGACTGCTGGCTACCCCACATGAAAACCTTTGTGGCCTGAAGGGTTTTGCTCCACAGCTGGAGGGAGCTCTTTCCAGCTCATTAATTCCAGAATGAAATAAAATATCAGAAGGTAAATTGAATGTAACAAAACCTTCACAATTTTACCATTTTACACAATAGCATCAAAATAATAATGGGAACAACACACAGAAAGTTCTGCTATTTCCTAATAAATACTTACCAATCATACATATTTGAACATTTTGCTCATTATTCTGTATTAACTCTAATACAATAATGGATGAACTTCTGACCAATATTTTGTGTTATCATTTTTAGTTAGCACTTTGACTGCATATCAGTTCTCCAAGTGATTTGGAAGCTACCTATCTGATCTACAGCTCATTTTTAGTACAGTTATCAGGTGTCTGTTCCCTTAATTAGTGTGTCATACACTAAGAGTAGGGCAGAACATGATATCCAGGGATGTTTAAAGACACTTTCTGGGAGTTTGCAGTGAAATATCAGTGCAGTGAAATCATTCACTTCACTGCAAAACTTATATATGTTTACAGGAGCTGTGGTATATTTACAGTATAAATATGTACGTTTACATATTTACAGGAGCTGTTGTAAAACCCATTCTGGCTGTTACTGAGATGTGTAAATTCACATGCACAGCTCGGGATGTGGATGAACTCCTGCCTCAAGCAACCCGCTTGCAGCCTGACCCAGATGATCTGGGCAGCTGTAGGCACAGACAGGGAGAGGTGCTTCATTTAAAAACAGAACAAAACTAAACAACAACAACAAAAACAATAATATTTTTTAAATTAAGACCTATCCCATTGCTGATTTTCTCCCTTAAAATAAGCCTTTTTAGTCGAAGTCAGATATATTCAAGCAAAATATAACTGCAGCCTTTTTCCCTTTAAGAAAACTGCAAAGATGGCAGGTTATTGATTGAATTCAGGTACCATCCCTAGATTGATGGCCATCATTTGGTAGCATTTTCAAAATACTTCCTAAACCAACTGTAAGAATATGCAATCCTATAAATTACTGGCAGGTAATTGTCAAAAAAGTGAAATACAATCACTTTGCAAACATATTTATTTATAAGTGCTTTGCCTTATCTAACATTTGAGATCAATACACACTCAATACCCACATCCACTGAAGAAACTTCAAAAGCAACTGAAAACTGCAGCAAAGAATATCCTAGTCATGCTAACTTTTTCAAAGGCTTTCCTTAGGGAAAAGAACTGCACCACCTCAAGACCACTATTTTTAATGAGAACAGGTTTTTCTCACACCAAGTAATTTTTCAAATAACCCTCACCATCCACTTCATTCAAACCTCACTTGGTTAAAGGAAACAGGTTCAGGGGCATTTACTTTCACAGAATCATTATGGTTGAAAAATACATTTAAGATCATCAAGCCCTACCATTAACTACTCTACCAGGGTCACTATTACACCATATCCTTGAGGACCATATAGAAATGACTTTTAAATACATCCAGGGATGGTGATTCAACCACCTCTCTGGGCTGTCTGTTCCAGTCTTTGTTAACCCTTTCAGTATAGAAGGTTTTCCTAATGTCCAACCTAAACCTCCCATGGCAAAACTTGATGCCATTTCCTCTTGTCCTACGAGTTGTGACTTGTGAGAAGAGATCAACACCCACCTCTCTACAACCTTCTCTCAGGTAGTTGTAAAGAGCAGTAACATCACCCCTCAGCCTTCTTTTCTTCAAAACAACCCCAGCCCCCTCAACTGCTCCACATAGGAGTTACTCACAAGACTCTTCACGAGCTTCATTGTCCTCTGGACCCACAGCAGCAGCTCAATGTCTTTCTTATACTGCAGAGCCCAAAACTGAACACAGTACTCAAGGTGCAGCCTCAAAACTTCCCAAGAAGTGGCTGAGACTGATGGCACTTTTAATCTGAACTATGACAATATTTAAGCCTTTAAATTGTATTTTAGGCATTGAACCTCTTTGTCAGGAGGATAAGGAGTGTTCAGCGACAGTAACATAATTTTTTTAGAATAATACTGTACTTTGACATTAATTAATGCCTGCAGAGTTAGGAATGAGAAACCATAGTACAACTTAAGGAAAAGTCAATGATAAGGACATGAGGCAGCTCACTGACTTGCCAGATGTACACATGTATATTCAAGAGTAAAGCTTCTATATTTTATAATTTTTCCTCTGCAACTACAGGCACTGAATCGTAAAACAACCTTGTTTTTGCTTTTTTTATTCTGCTGTACAGCAGGGGTCCATGCATCACATACCATGCAAAAATTACTTGGATTGTGATCTAAAAGAATTCATCACTCAATAACTTCAAGCCTTTGTGAGAGCTATTGTATTGAGCTGATACTCTGCCTGCATGCCACAGTGGTCTTGTTGCAAGATAATAAAACAGGGAAGGTACAAAACAGGAGAGAGGGGAACTTTAGTTATAGAAGTATGTCTAAAATTTATGTAGCTTTGTTTTCAGGCACAACACTGGCATGGAGAGAAAGTAAATCAGTATTTTTCAATAACTTATCCTTACTGAAAAGAATCTAACTAATTAAGACTCTGTTTGATTCAATTACAGCATCAAGCCAAGTTCCCAGAAGACAGTGATGGGCTGATAAGGCCTTGTGAAAGCACAAAGACTAGACTGCAATTATGTTCTACAAGATGCCTCTTCAAAGAGCTGAGCTTCCCAGAGGAGGTTTCAGTAAGATTGTTTAGCTCCAGCATGTGACCCCAACCCTGCACATCATCCAGGTACTAAAGGTGTAACTGTCTTCCCAAGAATTAAGAAAGGAGGGGTAGAAAAGGCTGCACATCAAATTAGATTATGATGATGATGATAATAATAATGATGTTAAATAAAGGCCAACACTGAAATTTAAGAGAGGAGATAAAAATATTTTTTAAAGTACACACCCAAGCAGATGATCTGCAGCCAAAGTTTAGGCACTTCTGAGCATTTGAGCTGTAGCTTTCTTTAAGTAACATTTACAAACTTTCTTCATCACGTCCACAAACCTCTGAACACTTTTTCTGCTTCTTTGTCACAGATCTCATCAGGATAAGCAACACCAGAACACTGCAAATATTTAAAGTCAATAATTATTTGTGAGACATTACATTTGCATTTTCTGGTCATTTATTATACAGTCATTAAGAAGAAAAATCCTACCTTAAGAACAAAAATCCTACCTGGGTTTTTCCACTACTGGGTTTGCTTAAAAGAACAGCATTTACTATTCAATAATATGCTCATAACAAACTATGTGCTTTGGCACTGATTTACATCACTGACTGCCTGTATAAATTACATTGCCACATACAGACTCAGGTGCCTCTAAAATCTTGGTTTCCATTATTCTAAGTAGGCAAGCAATAAATGTGTTTTAATTAGAACCAAAGAGAGATATTTGCTATTTTCCATCAATCCCTTTTACAGCAATACTGAGTGCCCAAAGAGCACATTTAGATCCAGGCTTCTCTGGAGTTTGGGAGTGAACGTGTGAGCTGCAGACAAATTAGTATTTCCTTCTGTTGAACAGCACTCACTGAGATACTGAAGCAGAAAAATAATCTTATTTCATAACATGCCCCTCTGACCTGCATCCTTTCTAGCTAATGAGGTTTGGTGGACAAACACCAGTCCCTTTGATTTATTGATGCTGCTCAGAGATTGTGAGATACATATTGTTGGGAAAGCTGTGAAGGAAGTATTTGATTTCAAGATGTTTCTGGTACTGACAACTTTGCCAGCCTTGCCAATCTTTCACTCTTGAAAAGTTGAAGGAAAAAAAAAGCAGCTCTCTGAACATCTGCTGCAACCTGACCTCCTCAGCATGGAAGAGTCCTCAGTCTGACACACACCTTCAATGACAGATCAGCTGATGATCCCCTTTTGCCAACAGTCAAGATCAACAGCCTGCTGCTTATTTAACAGTTTTAAATATCCTTAGGGAATATTGAATATTTTCCTTCCGAAGTGCTACCAGCTACGTGCAAATCATGAGGCTCCTAGGAGAAGCTTCTCTTCAGCGACCTGCTACTCTGGGAATTGCTTTCCCCTCTTGGTTTTCTGCTGAAAAATAAACAGATTTCCCTTAATCAGTAGTTAATGATTTCACAGAGTGACCTCACCATTTATCAGTTTGTACATAACAATAAGGGAACGATTAGTAGGGTGCTGCTGTTTAAGCTCTCACTGCCCTGACACCAGCACAGCAAGGCACCTTCCTGACTTCTGTATGTGCTGCTTGCAGGAATAGTTTTCCTGGTTTATGTATAAGAATTAGCTTATCTTAAAAAAACACTGTTTTAAAGAAGATTTGAGGCTATATACCTCCTTCAGACCAGCACAATGGTCTGTTGAAGACATGTCATATTGATCTGTTTTAAAGTTAATCACTAAATACGAAATGGGGGGGGGGGGGGGGGGGGAACCTTTGATATTAGATATTTATGCTGAAATATTAAAATTGCACTAAAATAGCATACTATAGAGAACTACTTTCTCAATGTAGAGGACACCACAATTAATATGACAATAGTATTCCTCAGCTGACAGATTGTTAGGTTCATAGAGCCACAAATTATTAGCAGTTTCTTGTACACTAATCATTTAAAAACCATGTAAGAAGCGGAACTATGTCATATTAATTGCTTATTACAATCTACAATCCTACTTAAGTGTTATGTGTGGTTTTTCTCTACTCCTACCCTGAAAAAAGCCAGAAGGCACTGGTCCAGCTCCCTGAAAGATCAGAGCAACAGCAGACAAGTGCCAAACTGGCTGGAGGAAAGGCAATGGGATGGATGCAATTTTGATACTTCCTTGCCATTGACAGACCAGTTCTGATTTCTCTCCTTAGGTTGCATCCTCAGGTTTAATAACAATCCATTTAATTTTGTTTGAAAGGAGTAATTGCACCTAAGTTTCATATGTCCATGTGAATGAAACTATTGCTGTCACTCTAGGACCAGAGAGAGATTATCTTCACTAAACAATATTCTATGACAGGACCAATGTCATTAGAATCAAACCACTTTGCTAGTGCTACTGAGAGTGATTAATAATACCACGACATTTGGCCTTCAGTCTATTCACAGGCTTGATTTCCTATTTCTTGCTATTACTTAAGGGAAAATATATCAAATTACTGAAAGAAAAAGACTTAAATATTTAATAATGTTTCTGCATGCCTGCGTGCAACTAAAATTAATTTGAAAACACTGAAATTTTACATTACAATGGCCAAAAGTAGAACTAAAACTATCAAACTGTATCCAATGACAATTCAGTGCAAGTCTAAAAACCAAGCTAAACTAACAACCATTGTCATGGGATTGAAGGTTCCTTAAATTCTCCAGCTTTCCATGCTGAGCACCAACAAAGAAATGTATAATTCTAAATCATTCTCAGATGCCTTGCTTGCTCTTTTCTCCAGGAGTATGTTCGGGTTTTTTTTAGTAAATCCCTAAAATAAATATTTTTTCTCTTAAAAAACACCAGGGAACTGACATAGCCTAATTTTTTCCCCGCCACATTCCAACAGAAATCAGAGAAATGCAATATATTCAATACTTTAAATATAAGCTGAAAAATTAATTGTGGAACAAATTAGACAAATTTAAATCAGTTTTTCACATTTGCTCACTTACCCAATAAATAGAAATGGAAATTGAAGTAGTTTATTAGAATCATTAAGCTAGTATATTTCTGTTCTTGAAATAGGTCATATATCTCACTTATGAAGAGATACTAAACAGAACTCTTTCTCAAAAAGTCTCAGATTCACTTCCCAAATATAATAAATGAACTCATAAGTACATGCAATATTTATGATACTTAAATAATTATTGCTTCCTAACAGCTGATGTAGTCTCAATACATTCTTTTAGCGCATTTCAACTCCATTAGCATTTAGACTGCCTTACAGCTGGCAGGGTGGGTTAGGAAGTCAGTTGGTAACAATGCAAAAAGGACAGGAATTATCATTCAGAGTATAGCAGTAGCTGGAAATGAGACTCTAGGTTTTACAGGCTACCTGAGATGAAGCTTGGTGCAAAAAATGTCATCCACACTAAGGATGGTATCCATCAACGTTTGTTCCATGCTGGAGCAAACCCTTTGCAAGGCCTGCATGCCCATTTTTAGCACCTTGAAGCACAACAACAACAATCTTATTAAGATTTATAATTAAAACATTCAGTGCACAACTCACTGCTTTTGCTTTTGCCCTTCTCTCCCAAAACCCAAACTAATTTGTCCTTTATGATCTCGTAGCACTGATTACCACAATGGCTGTAGTTTGGTCTAAAAAAACCCACTACATGCACACACCCTGCCTTCTGTTGGTTCTCATGTAAAACAAATTATTTGCAACACCTCTCTTGGAGACAAGACAAAATATTTCAGGCTCTTGAGATCAAAATTGATGTATAGCCAGTGATTAGATCAAATGGGAATGGCTGCAAGCTGCACCAGGGGAGTTTTAGGCTGGATATTAGGAAACATTTCTTCCCTGAAAGAGTTATCAAACATTGGAATGGTCTGCCCAGGGCAGTGATGGAGTCACCATCCCTGGAGGTATTTAAATGGCATGTGGACATGGTGCTCAGGGACATGGTTTAGTGTTGAGCTTGCAGTGTTGGGTCAAAGGTTGGACTAGATGATCTTAAAAGTCTCTTCCAAACAAATACATTATGTGATTCTGTATTATTATCTTATATTGTACAGTATATTTTAGGATTTTCATTGAGAAGTTGGTAAGATGGGGTGAGCTGAAGCCAGCTGTCCCAAGAAGCAAGCAATGCAACTTCATGCAAAATTCTGTGCTGACCAACATGCCTTGAGAGACTTTAGCAAGGGTAGAAGTAAATTATCTTTGAGGGAGGATTTTCTTGATCAAAACAGACAGGAAAACAGAAGCAAACAGAATTCAGCACACCGTATGGAACAAAAATGTGTTGGATCTGTTCACATCTATTATAGGAGCACAGCTCTAATGAAGTCAGCACAGCCTAAAGCTGCCAAGTAATCTTTAAGGTTGTTCTTAATAAGAAAATGCCAGAGTATGCCTGGCTGGAGGTGACAGATGTGCATATCTATCTATCTATCTATCTATCTATCTATCTATCTATCTATCTATCTATCTATCTATCTATCTAAATATGCATTTTCCAGCAAATCTTTTATAAGGAAAAAAGTTGGCATCTCTGAAACCAATCACCAAGAGAAACACTGTACAGAATCCTGTTGTGAGGATCCAAGATAGACCTTAACATTCTGTAACCCAACTGGATTTGACAAAGGCAGGGCATATTTCCTGACTACAAAGAGCAACTTCAGTTTCACCAGTATCTCTGGACTTCCCCATCAGGAACATAATTTTCAGTTTATTTAAATTAATCCTCTGCCAACCCACACTCATTAAGTAAATCTCTGCTTTGCCTAGAAGCTGGTGATTCTAGGAAACTACTGAATCAGCTGACCAGAAGAGCCAGAAGAAAGAATCATTCTCATATGAGTAACCACCAGCCCAAGAGGTCAGCATCTTCTCGTGCTTTCTGAGTGAGGCAACAATAGCAGAACCTGTACAGGACACTGGATGAAAGGTCAGGACACGCATGTTCTTCCTCATTCCTCTGGCATAATTGAGGAGTCACCAGTCCACCACCAGATTTTTGTCCTCTATAGGAAGCATACCAGTCCAAAGTAATGTTGAAGCTTGATATAACAGACTTAGGAGCATAGATAGGTCAGCAGATGAACCTCAGAGATCAAACATGACACTTCAGAGACATAGGAGTTACTGGGGACTCACTGCTGAAAAGGTTGCATTGCACTAAACTAGCAATGCAGCAAGATGCAAACAAATGCTGATGTCTCAGATTCTTGCTATGTGTACATGTAGATGCTAACAGATGGTCAGCCTACAGACCCCACCTCAGAGTTCTTCAGACCACGGGTCAATGTATTTTATACTTCATTTACAACAGCCATTCTGGGAACACCATTATAGTGCATTTAATTCACCTCCTGTGGCATTTACACTTGGCAGTACTGAGCACACTGCCATTAGTCTAGCAACATAACATTTGTACATGAGGCATCTTTTACTCTACTTGGTTCCCTCTGAAGAAAAACCTCACAGATACCACTCGAGCTTCCAGCTGCTTCCCTTTCCCCTTACTCCTCTTAACCCAGTGGAGCATCAAAATGATTCATGACTGCACAGGTAAGCAGCTTTTCTTTCTTCACAGTGCCTTCTATGTTATTTCTATATCATGTTATATGATATAGAAATAAATATGTTCATAGGCTAATTTAAACTGCAATGTATCTGCACAAGCAGAGGGAAAACAAGATGACCTGAAGCAAAGGCAACCTCCTCCCTTACAAAGTAACTTGTACGCAGGTATTTGTCTCGTCCCACTCTGCCATGGGTCCAGCAATGCCCCACTGGATCAGTCCAAGTCTTCAGTTCTTCCATGGTGGGTGCACACCGACCAATATTTTTCTCTCCCTTTATACCCTTGAGACATACGGGTGGCATTCCCAATTTCCCCAGGCAGTGCTGTTGATTTGCAATGAACCCCATGAGCTGGGAGTAGTGGGATTCTGCCAGGCACCTCCCCATGGCACAATCAGCAGAAACAGTAAAGCAAAGAGAGTCCCAACTCTGCAGAGCTCAACTCTTCCTTTTGTTAAAGCCCATCTGCAGGGAGCCAAAGGGGGAGCCCAGAGACACTGGAAGCAGTCTACACTTCTCCCCTTCCAGACACATCTTTCCAGATCTTAGCACCACACAAGGTTTGAGGCACACAATAGCCAGGCTCTTACAGTAGTTCAGTACAATCTTACTGTTCTTATTCAAAAGGCACGCTCCTGTTTCTGTAGACAGGCAATTTGTTAGTCATAAGGAGTGGTTACAGTATTTGGAAGCATTGAACTTATCTCAAGAACAAGCACCTCCTGCCTTTAGACCTGTGCCATATATATTGGCAAGTGCCAAAATCACAGCTGTCTTATCTTGACAAATACTTTAAACCAAAGACAACCCAAAGTCTAAGGCTTCCATAAAGGTAGCAGAAAAAAATACATGCAGTCTAAAGAAAATATAAATTATCACCAAAATGATTTTTTTTTTAAGGAAAGAGACTTTAATGAAAACGGTCTTAATCCACTGCAGTGGCTTTCTGTTTATTAGGTTTTGCTGACACCTGGTGGCACACAGAAAAAGAGTCTCAAAGCAGTAAACACCGTGTTCCTGCTCTTCCAGCTGCACCATACCTTAACCTCCCTGAATAACGACATGGCATTCCTGTTACTACAAACCAATACACTCGAAGTTCTAGATAAACTGCCACAGAAGTTGTTTACAGGTTCATCCTTGACATAGTAACATCTACCCTACAACCTATTTGCCCCAAAGTACTGCAATCTTTTGCATACACTTGTGTTAGTGCAAAAGGATTAATAAATATATATATTTATTTATCAGAGCCACAACCTCCTCAACGACCTATATGAAATTAACTCCAGTTCCTGATAGGAAAAAAAAAGTTTGCCATTATATCTCAGTTGGCACCAGTTAACATCCACTGGATAACTTAAACACAAGAAGAGGAAAAAATCAAACAGTCTGGGCAAAGTACTCCCTTAGCCAAAGAGCAACTCTCCTCTCATTACATGGTGACTGAGTCACAATCCCCAGGGCAGTGTCACAATACATTCACTGTATCAGCTGCAATATTTTCTTGTCAATGTAACAGACGAAGCAGCTCCAAAACATTGTGGGTATGATGTTAATCACATGAAGATGAAAAACATATTCAGTATGTTGACTGCAAGTATTAAAGTATTTATTAAATCAGAGAAGGTCTTTGAAACAAATTACGATGGAAAACTAAAATATTTTAATATTTTGAAAAAATATTTACTTGGTAGGCAACAGCTGCCAGCAACACTACAGAGCATTTATTCAATACATAATTTATAAGGATATTTGCCATGCATTTTTGGGTCATTCTCAACAACACATCTCGGGCCACTAAACAGACACTTGCAATTCAGCAATCTCATTGAGGCTCCAGCAGCACAAAGGATTATGAGCCACTCTGACATTATTCATGAAGCCTGTTTCAAACCAATCTCAGATTTACTTTTTCACAAGTCCATTAATTTTTTGATTACCACATGTCTCGACAGGGCCTCCTGTAACATCCCAATTTATTGTCAGGGTTTTGCTAAAAGCAAATCCACCAAGACACATTTCTTATGCAGAGGAGAAGCTCTGACCATCCACCCATCACTTTGAGAGCCCCAGTGCACCAGCTCACACAGTGAGCACCCCTGGCTCATAGCACTGGGCACAGACACATGGCTGAAACCCAGAAAATCAGACAACTTTGGCAAAGCAGCCCCAGGACTGTTCCCTGGTCCAGCCTGACCTGTGTTAATTACCATCCCCAAGCATTCCCTTAACGAAGATGAGTAGGTTAATGATAATACACAGGGAGCATACACAAATTAGAGATCAAAAGCCTTCAGAGAATTGTGAAGAGCCTGCTTGAAAGAACGCCCTGACAAAGGCTTTCTGCTTTCCTGATTGCTTCCCCTGAAGAGCCAGTGCAGGGACAGGCAGGGGAGCAGAGCAGGCATCGCTGACTTGCTCCTGGCAGCCAAGTCACTTGTGTGTTGCTCACAGATCTGCTGTCTCCTTCTCTCAAAATCCTGCTGTTTCACTGATGTTATCCTGACACTAAAGACTGAAGCTGCACCTGCTGAGTTGAAATTGCAACAGCTCTCTGTAGAAACACTGGGAGTAATTTGTCTGAGTGGCACATGATAAAACCTGGAATATTTTTGAGGAGGAGCAGGGGACCTCAGCACCAGTGGTGTCCAATAGCACAACCCCTCACAAGGAGCTGCACTGGACACATGAGCCTGCATGGGAGGGTCTTAGCACACATGGAGATGTCCTTCCCTCACCCTCTGTCCCAGACAGTGTAAACAGAGGTGTTCAACCACACTGAGCCACGGGCTCTATCCAGCCTCTGGTA
This sequence comes from Corythornis vintsioides, assembly GCA_025447755.1. Lineage (NCBI taxonomy): Eukaryota > Metazoa > Chordata > Aves > Coraciiformes > Alcedinidae > Corythornis > Corythornis vintsioides. Next base: position 34,359 of record JAOEGS010018062.1, on the reverse strand, counting down.
TCCCATACCCACCAGCACTATGATGCTCTGATCTCAGTCCCATTTACACCTGTAGCTTCCTCAAATATCCCATGCCAATAAAGTGCACGAGGGAAATGGGCTTTTTTCAGTTAGGTTTATACCTGCTCCATCAGTCCTTCCACACTGGGTGTGGGAATCCAAAGTCAGCATTCTCAGGGACACTGTCATCATCCCCCTTGGGTTTCATCCTGGATCATCATCTCTTTAAGGGAGTTTCAGCTCACGGATCATCATCCCTTTAAGGGAGTCACTACAAGCAGGAAAATCCATGGGACAGATACCAACATTCTCAACCAAGTGGCTTTTCCCAAGTTTTGCTATCAGCAGCCTAGGGCAATAATTTTTGTTAAACAGTAAGTTTTGTTAAACAATAACATGGGCTTGGCCAGTTGTATTTTTCTTGAATCCTGAATAGGTCATGGTGCATGAAAATAGACTGGGCACAGAACAGAATCATCTGTCAAAAACATAGCACTTTCCTGAGTATTTTGTTCCCGAGTCTTCATCACCACAGGCCACAACCATATCCCAATTTATGGTCAGCTTATCCCCACATCTCCCACAGGAGGCAGGAAAATGTTATTGATTAGAGACTCAGAAAAAACATGTAGTTCAATCCCTCAAAGAGCATCACTGAGTAGACAGCCAAGCCTCAGGCTCCACCCCATCTCTGGCCAACAGCCATTTATCTCTGCTTAATACCAGCTGGAGTATCACTCCTTACCTCCCCTGAGATATATTTATGATATTCTCTTCTTGTGAACCTTTCCTAGTCCTTACAGCTTAGCTTTTACCAACTTACCTTGCTGGGTACTGCATAACTTTCTCACTACTGGGTAAGTATCTTCTTTAGAACAAGTTGCAGATCAAAAGACAATGTGAGTCTGAGAGCTCCTTCTTCAACAGCCCCTCAACAGCTGAGGGGCACTGTTATCTTCCTGAATGAATTTGCCCTTTGCAGACAATTAAGATTAATTTGGCAATGGCCTATCAGGCTGTCGACCCAGGTGAGGAAGACTATGAAGGGACCAAACACAACACAAGCACCTGGGGGTGAAAAACAACTGTTTGTGACAAGGCTATGACTTCAGGCAAACTAAACTGCATATAATAGCCACCTGAGAAGTTATGTATTTCTTAAAGGCAAGATTAAGTGCAACATTTCAATCTATCCTGGCTACTCACCCTTTTTTTTTTTGTTTCAATGCTGGATATGTGGCTTGCTAAATCTTTACTAAGGCTTCATGTATTTTAAAAAGCCAAGTCAGGCTGCAGTTCTGAAACTCCTGTCCTGGTTTGACTGAAAATACATACTCAACATGAGAAAAGTTTAAAAAAAAAAACCCAACCCATGGAAGCTGAACAGTCTGCAGCATTGTAAACTGCATTAAAACAGCTACCATCAGTGGATGAGCCCTAGGACCAGGAAAAGACACTGTGCCTGGCTCTGGCAGTGGCCATGGCAGATGGCTAGTGAAGATTTTAAGGGCAAAGCAGGCCTGGAGAATGCCCTGTAAAAAAGGTACCACCACCACCTCTGAGAGAAGTCAAAGGTGTAATGATTTGCAACCTTTCTTTTTCCCCTGCAACTTTCTTGCCTTTAACAACCACAGGAGAGCAGTTTTGCAGCTGCTTCCCAGCTCTTGCTGTTTGCTGGCAGCTTCCAAATGCAGTTCTGCCTCTGGTGAACCTGACAGAAATGTCAGCAGACACAGGGTGAGTTATGTGGAGCAGGTGCTGAGGCATTTTCATGGACACCAGAAGGTAACTAACTCTCTTTGATGTACTGGAAAGAACAAAGATTTCATGTCAGCAGCCTGACTTCCAAAGGAGAGGTGGATGAGGGACATCCACACGTGTTTCTTGGCCTGTACTTCTTGCTGTGTGTCATTCACACAGTTACACAAATCACTGGATCTTAGGGAATGCAGCACACAAACACCACCAGGCTCCCAGGTAGCATCATTTGTTTAATAAAGTCTTTTTCATTTGTTCTTAAAAAAGTTTACAAGACAGATGTGTTCCACGTGAGAAACAACTAGCAGCTGAGCTTCCCTTTTAAGAACTTAATCCATGCAGAAAAACTGGACTGCCTAGTGGTGTTACATAGCAGCTGAACAATATATCCAAATATGCACAGTTCTACACGCTGCTGTGGAAACAGGTAGCACATGACACCACAGAGTAAGAATCAAAATACAAGCCTGCTTGGATCATTTCCAGAATTCAAGTGTAAGTTTAAGGAAAACCCCTGATTTATCTTTGAAATGGAACTGATAGTGAATGTTCTGCTACAGTCTGCATCTACAGTCACCCCTTATTCAGCAGTCATGGGAAAACACATACACAGAAATGTTACAAGTCCTTTTTACTACTGATACTACACATCAACAACTGAATCTGATAGCATTGCTTTGGTTATTTCAATACAGAATGATGCAGGTTTCTAATGTTTTCGTTCTGTTTTCCCTTTTTCCATTCTTTTCCAAAGTTGCCAGAGTGATTCTGAGGTGAATGTGGGGTTTCTCTTCAAGAATCCAGTGTAGCTTCTGTATGAGAAACTGTGGAAGGCAAACAAAGAGGAACATTACTGGAGGTAGGGTAGAAATACAATAGGATTCCTCCAAATCCCATACAGGATACTGCTTTACTTGTTGTCACAGCACCAAAACCAGTGCTAGGCTATCTCCTTCCCAATGTGCCTGCTCATCTCCAGGGTTAGAGGGTGCACTGAGCATAACCAGAGAGAGCAGAACTCATGGAATTCCAGCTGTTGTGCAACATGCATATTCCCTCTTGACTGCAACACAGTTATGAACTGAATCATTTTGCACCAGTCTTGAAACTGCTCTTCATAAGGCCAGGGAAAATAAAAACCTGTGGACTTGGAAGTTTCTTTGATCCCTTTTCCAGATCAATCCAAAATAAATTAGTGTGTTTCCCAAAAATCTATTCAATGCCTTCTGTAAATTAATTTATATTTGTACCACATAGATAATATGAACTTCTATAAAAGATAAATCAACCCCCTACATCTGACTACCAGGGAAAGTAATGGATTTTAAACAAATAAGCAAAAAAAAACCTGAGGCAACTTTCTGAGCAACGTGTGGTACTGAATTGTATAAATCTCAAACCAGACTGAACTCTATAGAGATGGAAAATGAGACAGGTTGGACCTTAACTTTAGTGGGCAGGTGAGGGGAAGAAAACTTTCATCAGAGCTCAGACATTCATGAAAGTTCAAAATTAGCTATGTAGTTTTTCAGGGCAGGGGGAAGGTAAATAACAAAAGCTGTGTCCTGAAGAATTAAAACTGATTGGAAGAGTATGATAAATACATATTTACATATGTAGATAATCCAGAATTCAGGCCTACATACAGTCTAATTCCATTGACTCATGTCTGGGCTTGTCCTGCAGGGAGAGAAAAACCCAGTTCTCTTACTTTGTTTTTTGGGTATTACAAATGGTGGAGGCTGTTCCAGAGTGACCTGCTTGCTAGAGAAAAGACAGAGAATACAACCATGTATCTCTGCTCTACAAAGCAGGATTCTGAGCTAAGTCACTGTTGTGACTGTTATAAAATTAACAGATTTCCTGAGTCAGTCTGGAAACAGTCATGGCTGGGCCAGACTCCCACATCCACATCTGCAGCCAAGCTCACAGCTGGGAATGGGTTTTCATCCACTTCTGCATTCTGGTGTGCTGACTGCAGAGAGAATCAAAGGCCACCTACCAGCAAAGACTTACAGAATTCCCCCTCTCAGCACTTCTGTAATACAGCTCTCTGCTTTGTGTGCTTCAGTAAAGCACCCAGCACTAGACACAGCCAAGTGGGAGGACACAGCTTTACAGAGGAATGGAAAAGCCAAACCTGAAGCCTGCTTTGGATGAGCTAAGGCTCTCTTTCTGAAGACACATCTCCTTCTGCTCCACTGCTTGCACTGGGGTCATCCTTGTTACGAGGGGCACTTCTTTCTCTGCTTGACTCAGAGGGCACCTTGGCTCTGGTCTTCTCTTTTCTTTGTTGCTGTTTTTCAAGTTTTGTCAGCTATTCACAAAGGAAGGAGAGCAAGAAAACACTTCATGGAATAAAATGTAATTTTCTACCACATCAGACATGAGCATTTGTATAAAACTTGCAACTCAGATTCACAGCACCAAGACATAAATTAATAAATCAGTAAAACAACACCAAAAGCCCAAGTCTTGAAATTCAGAAATTTTAAGAAGACAGGAAAATATCACCATACACTAACATCAACACCTGAGTATAACAAAGATAAGCACATATTCAAAGCATCAGTTTTCCAGGAATGTTCCTCCCTGCAACACAATCTGCAAACATGGAAAAGACTAAAACACAAGGACCAAAAAGGGGAGCTGGAATCCAGCAAACTCCTCCTGTTTTGGTTTGGAAGTGGCAGTTTTGTAGTTGATGATGCTGTTGATGACAACAGATGTATGCCAAGTTCAGCCATCCAGGACACAAGAATACACTTTTTTTTTTAATCCAGAGAAAGAGACATATGGGCCTTAGCATCACCTAGGATACAGAATGACCATTTCAAATCAGCCTGGATAAAACAGGCCAACAATTGTAACAGATGGAAAAAAAAAAAGGAAAGAAAAAAAAAAAAAAAAAAAAAGAAGGAATAACCCTGGAATATTTAGAACAACTCCCAGGTTGGCATCATCTGGCAGCAGTATTCACCCAGGTTGTAGAAAAATGACACAAGTTCATTTAGATGAGGTGAGAGGATAATTTGATTAACTGTATTAATCCATGTCTCATATAAAGAGGATTTACATTTCTTTTTAATTATAACAAATTAAAGGTAAAGTTCATTTATGACCTGTTTCATCCATCTAAAGTTTAAATAATACTGAAGCAGATAAGGATTTGTGTGTCCCTATGGACATAAACTGGGCTATTAGAGTTGATCCAGACCTGAGTTCCACAGTTACCTCTAATGCAATTTCAAGGGGCTTTTTTTAGTTGTCACCATGTTATCTTCCCAGGCACCCTCCACAACCCCTTCCTGCTCCATTTCTGTCTGCCTACTTCTGCTTGCCACAAATTCCCATGAAAAAACACAACAGTACATCTCCTCAACTGTCCTCAAAACAGGATGCAAACACACAAGGCATTCTGGGCACAACAGCCTCATCTCAGCCTCATCTCATGATCCCAACAAAATTCACCAAGGCTGAAATTTGCTACATTTGCTGTATGAGAGGATATTTCTACTTTTTAAAAAAATTTATTATTAACTGTGTGATTTATTGTTACCTGTATAGCACAAGGAACATTAAAATAAATTTGGATTAATTAATCTTATTAACTCATCCAATTAATTAATCTAAACAAATTAAATAATTAAAATGTATTGTTACTAATTACACTGCTAAGGAATTGTAAAGATCAGATTACCAATTACAACCACAAACATAAAAAAGAAGTATTTCATTGTCACAACCAATGAAATAACAGAGCTATTCACCAGCAATTACCTGCCTAATCTCATTCTGTCAGCATCACATTAAACACTGCAGGATGGTTTATTTATGTCTTCTTGCTAAAGCAGAGAGTATAAAGATAAAAACCACACCAGTTCTGAGGCCTAGTTCCCATGCTACAAACAAGAGAATCAACAGACTGTCTGACAGAAAAAAAAAAAAAAAAAGCAACAGGCAGGGAGGGGAGAAGAGAATGACAAATTTTAATTGGATCTTCCCCATTCCATATCTTGTGTGGTGGGAGAGAGAAGATGGCACACGTGTCAAATAATACCAGGGAAGGAAGCCTAACAGGGTCAGAAACAGCAGTGCACAAGAAGCTTCTTCTCTGGTGAAGAATGAGGTTCAAGGAGGAAAGGAAGGCAATCAGCAGGCAAGACTGAAGCAGAGTCATTCATTGCCAGGCAATTTGATAACCAGCATCCTTCCAAGTCTTCAGCCCAGTGTGATGATCACCAGAAGGTGCTGTCAGGCAGGAAAAGTGGGCAACTGCACTGGCACAGCCCTTCAATAAGCCAGTGTTCCTCAAGAAGCAGATGGAAACTTGCAACATCCAACACCCTAGTAATGCCTCTTGAGGTGGTTTATACCCAGACACAGGACAGCAGGCAAAAAGCTCTCTTGGTGCTCTCAATTTCAGCCAGAAAATGCCTGTGCCATCCTTTAGTGATCCACCTACCCTTACACCAATGATTCCCACTATCCTGCTTGAGCAAAAATAGACTGGTGACCAGCTTTGCCCTAGAGACCAAGACAGCACAGGGTTCTATCTCATAGCCTGAGGCAGCAGGATACAATGCTGCCATCCATCCTGGCCACAACAAATGCTGCTCTAGTTTCCTGGTTCCCCATTCCCTTCTTACACACTGAAATAACCATTTTAGCAGGGCTCAGGGAGTGTTAGACAGCTGGAGGTGGTGTGGCCTCCCTGAAACACCACTGGCAACAGCAATCCCTCCCCCTTCTCTTTCAGCCTGGAAAGCTGGTCTCTGTTGTGTTTACAGGGTGATCAAACCTCACCACTAGCTTTGGTTTTCAGTGTAGCCTGTGCTGGTTCTCCAGAGCCAACCCTCCACTCCAGGCTTCAATTCAGGACTTCAGCTGGCAACGCCCTCTGGCACCAGCTCTCCCTTGCTCTGGAGCAGCTCACCAGCTCCCAAGGGCAAAAGCCCCTAAATGTTATGAAATGTCACTAAAAATTAGGAAGGGGGAGGCAGGCCCTGACACATTAAAAACAGCCAATGAGTCAAAAGCAGGAATAAACTGTTAAGAGGCTGTTTTGCATTACACAGGCACCACCTCACCCAGGACAGCAGGCACTTGTCTGTTTAATTTCCAGAGGCTGCACAGAAGCACGAGGTCCTCATCCCTAAAAAAAGGTTTAATTATAGGAATGCTACAGATCCACAGAGGAGGCACAGCCTAACCATCCACCCTTTCCAAATAGACCTTCTGGCTCACTTACCTGTTTAGGATCAACAGTGGCAGCTGGAGACTCCAGTTCTATTGTAACAGGCCCATCATTCTGGATGTGTACCTGCATGTAGGCACCAAATTTGCCATCTGAAAAAGGGAGAGACAAAAACTGCTCTTAGAAGGAGAACACATACCAAAGTATCTACCTAATGTGCTACTAAAAGAAAAAAACAAAATACATAAATAGAGTTTTTAAGTCTCTCCCTGACACATCCTCTAAATCAGAAAGAAGTGTGGTATTGACTTAAAACAAAAGTCTTTAACAACAGGCTTTATCTAAGAGGCTCTTACAAATACCAGCACAGGAATCTCATGGAATTGTTTCCTGCACTGAAAAAAAAAAAAGCAGTTTCTGCATCTAACAAGCACAATAAAACAAGACTCTGTACCTTGATGCAGACAACAGGCAAGGATCTACTGACACGCTCAGAAAGTGGTTATATTGCTTTTTTAGGAAGATCAAACAGACAGTCCTTGAGCTGCTGCTCCTAAGAAGAGCTGCTGTTTTATTTACAGTGTGTATGGGAAGAGATGTCCCCACACACCAAGCACAGAAACCAATCAGAACTACTGCATCTTTCCTTAATAAAATAATACAGAAAAAAAAAAAATAATCTAAAACTTGATGAGTGGGAGCACAGCTTTTCAGATAGCTCTCTACATATCCTATCATCCCTCTGCTGGACCTCACTCTCACAAAAGGACTGCATTTTGCACTCTCCACAGAGTGCACTAAGAACCTTCACAAGGTTGATAAAGTGGTGAAATAAGCCCCCTCCTTTACAAGAGCACTCCAAGCACTCATGTCACAAGCTCCTTCTACCCTGTTTCAGCATCAGAACTACTGTTCCAGGGATATTATTTTTCTGTTACAGTTCCCCTCCCATTCTCCTCAAACTTCCAGTCCTTTGACCCAAGGTCAGCCCACCAGGTCAAGGTGAATCACAGCACAGAAAGTTTAAGCTGAAGAGCTAAGAGCAGCAACACTTAAAACAGAGATGTCTGTTAACACTGTTCTCCTCCACAGCCCCTCTCTTGCAGAGATTCCTCTCAAAGACAAGTCCCAGCACATTGCAACCAGCACGGTGTGAAAGGCAGTGCAGATTTCAGTCTCAGCAACCTCACCTGCTCAAAGGATTTAAACAGCCAGCTGAGGGAGAATTTCTTCATGCATTCCCAAATCCCTATATTGGTCTTAATCCACAATGTCTTGTGGACCACCACACACCTTCAAGCTTTCAAGCATCTTGCAAAGGTGTTGCCATGTAACTCCCACCCTCCCTCAGAATAAATGCATTCATTCTGTAGTTTCAGAGGCCGTGGTCCCTGCACAGTGTTTTCCTCATGGGACACTGCTGGATTTTTGTGCTGGCAGTTCCCTTATACAACAAAATCAAAGGGTTCTAGAGGTCCCTTGGTCCCCACAGCTCTTTTTTTAAGAAGCACCCTCATTAGAACAGTTTTTCCTCTGAGGCTTCAGGGTTTGGTCTTCCCTGAAAGAACAAGGGAAAGCTAAAACTCTGCTCCTCAGAGTAGAATGAGGTGTTCAAGAACAAATTTTCCACCAAGAAAGCCCTGAAGCAGGAATTCTGATGCAACCTCCTTTCTCAGACACAGGTGTCCACCTGTTAAGATATCTGTGTGAAACTAGGAACCATGGCTCTGAGCCTCCTCCAAGGTTTTGTTTGTCAAACACCCCCCTCCCTGCTCTGGGTAAGAGAATGGTTTGCACTTCTCTTGGGGAAACACAGACCATTCTGAGCTCCCAGCAGCTGGCAAGCTCCAGACAGACCAGATACCAGGTGGAGGAGCTGCCTGCCCAGCACCTGCACTGGCACATGTAGTACCTCAACATCTAACAGCCAAATTAGTCTAATGAAAAAAAATATATGGAGTAGAAAACATGAGTTTTAGACAATAAGGCAAGACATTTATTGATCTGTCTTTGACTCAGCTATGTAAATTCCACTTGAAATGATTACATTCTTCCTCTAAAATGCATTAAACAATTTGTAACCCACAGCAATCCAGAGAATCAAACCCTAATCTCCCAGTAACTCTGTATGTGTATGGGAAACACATAAGCATAGATTCTGAAGAGAGAAGGTAGAGCCTCATGCTGATACATGAAGCCTATTTAATATTCCACCAGCTCATTCATTTAATACCCCCCAGCTCAGGGAAACTCTAAACTGGCCAACTATACAAAAAATGACCAACCTTCAGAAACTTTGTAGGCAAACAAACAAAGAAAAAACCCCCTGGCAAAGCAATTGGCACAACAGAAATGTTGAGAATATGTCTAACAGACTTGGACAGGGCACAATGTAGACTGGCACAGTCTAAAAAGAAAGCAAAATTATAAATGAACAGGTGGTTTCAGTCCTGCCAGCAGGACTGAAATTTCATGTGTTATCTGACACAAAAGCACAGGGAGTCACTCTTGGGTTTCTAAATCTATGATTTTAGAATAAAAAGAAAAAAAAAAAAGCAGAAGTGAAAAAATTATTTTTGCAAGAAGCAACTGGCAAACAAGTGCCAACATATGGGCACTTAACAACACTGGATATTCATTTCAGGTGTATGACTGTTATCCACTGAAAAGAGAAGTTCAAAAAGCTGCTGTCAAAGTATAAACTGTTTGAAAGTATTTCAGAAACAGAGCATTTTCCAAAGCCCAAGGGTAAAGATGTAGCTATACATATTGGTTTTTCCACACCTCATTTAAGTTAAAAAAGAAAGTCCACACTTGGTTTTAGTTTAACAGGACATAAGGATCCAACCTGATCAAATCTTACAGAGCAAATCTTATTCCCATTGAATTCCCAGGAGTTACTAGTTTGAGGCACAGGAATGGGTCCTAACTTACAACTCACCAAAGATAACTATTCAAAAAGCACATCCTCCATTACAACAGAAGTTTTCTTTGTTGCTGACCAAAAGGGATGCAGGGCAGGGACATCAGAAATGCACTCATCATCAACAAAACTGGAGGAACATACCAAGCTACTGGAAAGATGATACAAGATGGACATTTCATGTGTGCATTTCACTGTGCCTCCTTGGAAAGCACTGGGATAATCACCATCTATAGTCAGTATGGAAATTAGCCTCTAAATCTTTCCCCAGTTACAAGTTTGGTCTTTTTCTCCTTATTTTCCATATAAGGAATTTAAAAAACAGTCTTCTCTAAACACTTGTCATATGGGCAAGTCTATCAAAAAATGAAGTCTAAACATGAAAATGGCCAAAAGATTAAGGGTGAATAGAGCACAAATGCAAAGGCAAACCAGGCAGCTTCTAGCACAGAGGAAACTGTTGTCTACTTGGCATGGAGTTGAGAAAGGAGAGTCTAAATCAAACACTGTTCTCAAGTAGTACATTACACCTCCCACTGTCATCCTTACCACGTAACAGAATGTAAAACTCCAGTGACAGATGGAGCTACACTGTCCATCACATGCCAGGGATGCCTTCGAGCCTGACTCACCACGTGTCTCAGAAACAATGCTTCTCCTGGCTTCAACACAGCACAAAACATCCAGCCTTTGAGGGAGCCTGAGCCCAGAGCTTGCCCTCACGTTGTCAGTCACTGCCCATGTTGTACAGCCAGTAACAATACAAGAACACCTACGTGTTGAACTGTGGCAAAGGAGCAGAAGGAAGTGGCCTGGCTAGAGCCAAGTGAGATCCACTGGTCACATCAAGGACCTTACCAACCTTTTGGCCTTACCTTTAATAAGCTCTGGTTTGTAGGCTTTTCTTAGCTGCTCTAGGAAGTTGTTGTAAAAACACTCAGCCTGCTCTGTGGGCATTGCCATGTGGTAGTCAGGCTTGTTTCCTTTCAGGATGCACTGCAGGGTGAACTGGCTCACACACAGCACTTCATACTGTTTATCCATCACACTTTTGGACCAGTGCTTCCCACTTTCATCTTCAAATACTCGCAAGTTTAAGATCTTCCGAACCCTGGGAGGAGAAAAAGGCAATTCCTGAATTGTCCCATGAAGACCAAACAGTACCAGTTAAGCCTAGCACATTAGGGGAGATAAAAAGGAGGCAGAGGCATCTGCATCCACAGAACAAGATCTCCCTTTGTCCCTTCCTTCCCAAACCATGGAAATACCATGTTAAGCAGATCCACAGCCAAGAAAGCCCTTACACAGAGCCAAGACATTGTCTGGCCATGAATTATCATCATCATTTTACAGAGATCAGGAAGAATAACTGCAAGTTACAGGGTAACACAGGGAGGGAATAGGAAGAAAGCAAGCTTAATTATTACTATCTATTTGTCACAACATTATTTAACATGTGAACAGCTGTGGGAAGTTTAAACCTCCCACTACACTGGGAAATCACACTCAGTATGAAATGAGATCACCCTAAACTGTGATTGTTTCAGAACTCAGTTCTCATCTATTCCTCAAGCTTTGTCACCTCCTAGCACTCTTTCCAAACCTGGCCCCACAGGTCAGATAAGGACAGCACTTTTTCATCAGGATCATAGGATCAGAGTGGTTCAGGTTGGAAGTTTGAAGGTCATGTAGTCCAACCCCAGCTGCAATGATTACAAACACTGTCACCTAGAGCAGATTTCTCAGAGCTCTGTCCAACCTGACCTTGATTGTTTCCAGGGATGGGGCATCTACCACTTCTCTGAGTAACCTATTCCAGTATTTCATCACCCTCATCATAAAAAAATCCTTATATCTAGTCTAAATCTACCCTCTTTTAGTTTAAAACCCCTTGTGCTATCACTACAGGCCCTACTCAAAGTCTCACAGAAGAACCACAGAATAGTTTGAGCTGGAAGAGATCTTTAAGGGTCATGTAGTCCAACACCCTTGAGGCACAAAAACCATCCTCAACAGTTTGTGCATGTCAGTGACAAATAGGGTTGACTCCTGAATGAAGTGGAAGGTTAAAAGCCTTGGAAGACCCCAGCACACCACTGCTGTGTGTTAATGATGAAGATGTTTGATATTTCATTTACAGGATTACTAAAGTTTCCTTTAGCAGGACTGGAAGAGCCTGGTTAAGCTGATTTATTTAATTCCTTTTTTTTGCTGGTTTCCTGCCTTAGGATCTCACAACAACCTGGTGTTGAGAGCACAGCCACTATGGATCACCTGCCTGCAATATTCAGAAGCATCTTTTGCATTCACCAAGGTAGGAATGAGATGCAGAGCTAGAGCAAATGCTGAGGAGGCAATGGGGCATGTCATAATTCAAACAACTTCAGCTTTGCTGCAATGCTCTACAAGTTTCACATGCTTATGTGAGATCTTTGGTGACCTTTAGTTCACATCCCCACTCTCTACCTTTTTATTTTAAAAGGGATATAATTTTAAAAAGGGAGAGATTTTAAAAAGGGAGATCAGAAAGACCTTGATTCTTCCTTTATGAATCTGTTCTTGGTAAAAAAGACATAGGGAACTGAAACATATTTTCCTCAATGGAACATAAAAAGAAAACTCTAAGAAAGCTGTATTCCAGGTAAAATCTGAAGAGGAGCTAATAGGCAAAGTTGAGTTTCCCAACAGAAGTGCCCCATTTGTTCAGTTAGTGCACAGGTATCACTCATTCAGTGTCAGAAACACAGCAATAAAAGAATAAAGGCAAAAGGAAAGGTGTGACTTACATGTGCTCCAGCTCTCTCTGTGTATCTTCCAAAGAAATTCCCAGGAGCACACAGAGGCCTCGTCCTATTGAGCTGATTTGTTCACCACCCACTGGGGAAGGGGGAAAAAAGAAAACGAAGAGAATGTACCTGAAACAAGACTTGGAACAACCTGCAAATTCCACCCTTCTAGTTGGGAACACAACCTCTTTAATGGCATTTACAGTAAAACATGCACCATTGCAGACACACTGTTTTCCTAAGAAATGTTTTAAATTATCTTAATTTAAATCATCATAATATGATTGAGTCTAAGAAGTCAGTTGAGCCTGACTGTAGTAAGACTTAAATGAGGTCTTAAAACTGAGATAAACACCAGCTACCCAGCTGTTAAAATTATATCCAGGCTCATGTATCTGGGGAAAAAAAAAACCTCAAACATTCTGCAAAATGAAAGGAGATCATGCCCCCAGAGGAAGCTGAAAGCTTTTATCTGTGCAACTGTGGCCAGATCTGGACTGTTCCCAACAGGCAGAAGTAAACAATGGGGGGAAACTCCTTCCAAGAACTTTTCCATCTGATCTGGGTATGAGCACTCCAGCTAAAAATACCTATCCTCTCACTAAAGCATCAAAGCAGCTGTGCACAAAAGCCATGCTCCTTTCTTGTTCAGGAGAGTGCTCTTCCACTGCCCACTGCCCACCCATGCCCAAGCAGCAGCTGGTTCTTTACCAGGCAGGCTCTGCTGCTGCACAGCCCCTGCCCACGGGCCCCACGTACTGCCTCACATGCAAAACCTGTGGGGATCTGAAGCATCTTGAGCACAGAAAGTCCAGCCAGTGCAAGAGCAGGGACCTGTGGTCAGGACACACACCACTGTGGGCAGCTAAGCAAGCAGCAGAGAGAGTACTGGCTTCCTGAACCACGCAGGCAATGCACAGGGGTGCCCAGGACAGTGCTGCCAACAAAAAGGCGAGTGAGGCTGCACTGCCAGCACGCTCACAATGCAAGGCGGTGACTGTGTAGAGCCAACTCACACAAGCTACAGGAGAACACAACTAGGATGGCAGTGCCACCACACACAGAGCAATGCAAGAAGGCATCTCTGATTGCAGTGCTGACACGTTCAAGCCACAGGAGAAGGCACAAGCAACGCAGAGGCAGCTGCCAACACCCACAAGACGACTGAGAGCCCAGCGGCAGCACATGCGAGCAGCGCAGGGAGGCGATTGTAACCACGAGGGCAATGCAGGGAAGCAACTCTGACTCCAGTAACACACTGGCGACTGGCACAGCACCCCTGGCACATGGAAGCAACACCGAGACAATTATAAGAGTGCCCAACACGTGCGAGCCGTCGGAAAAGGCGATCACAGCTACGCTGCCAACACGGGCGAGCAGTGCGGGATGCCTGTGACCCTGGAGTCCCCAGGCAAGCCGCTGGAGGAGGCGGTTTCAGCAGGAGTGCAACACGCCAGCGATGCAGGGAGATGCCTCTCATCACACAGAACGCATGCAACACGGGTAACCGCACCGGGGCGGCCGAAACACACAAGCAAGGCAAGAAGGCAGGTCTGGTTACAGTGCGTGGTCCAGACGAGCCACAGACTGCGGCGATCGCCCCCGCGCTGCCCACGCACCCGAGCGACGCGCGGCTTCAACTGGGGCGGCCCCGCCAGCGATGCGGGGAGGCGGCAGCGATTCTCCTGCCAACGCACGCAAGCCGTGCCGGGGGGAGCCGACAAAAGCCGGCAAGCCGACCCGCACCACACCCGCGCAGGGGAACGACACGCCATGGGGGGGAGCCGGCGAAGGAGCCGGCGCTGCCCACACGCGCACGCCGAGGCAAGGAGAGGAGGGGACGGGAGCGAGGGGGCGCTGGAAGCCGGCGGCGCAGGGGGAGCGAGGAGACCCGCGGCAGGACACCGACCTGTGACGCTGGCCTGGGCCACCCGCTGTACGATGGCCTTCATGGTGGGGCGGCCGCGCAGCGCAGGCCCGGCGCCGGTGCGGAGCCAGGCGGCGGCGCTAGGCAACGGCGGCCGCTCCCTGCCGAGCCGCGGCGCTCACACTGTCCTCTAGCGGCTCGGAGGTATAGAAGCATAGAACCATCGAATGGCTAGGGCTGGAAGGGACCTCCGCAGGGTATCTAGTGCAGCCCCCCTGCAGGGAGCAGGGACACCCTCAACTAGACAGGCTGCTCAGAGCCTTGGCCAACCTCACCTGGAATAGCTCCAGAGATGGGGCACCAACCACCTCCCTAGAGAGCCTATTCCACTGATCCACCACCCTCAAGGGAAAGAACTTCCTGATATCCAGTCTAAATCTACTCTAATTTAAACCCATTATCCCTTGTCCTTTCACTACAGACCCTTGTAAACAGCCCCTCTGCAGCCTTCCTGTAGCCCCTTCAGCTACTGGAAGGTGCTCTAAGGTCTCCATGGAGCCTTCTCTTGTCCAGGCTGAACAACCCCAGCTCCTTCAGACTGTCCCTATAAGATAGGTGTTTCAGCCCCCTGATCATCTTTGTTGCCCTCCTCTGGACCCACTCCATCAGCTCCATGTCTTTCCTGTGTTGAGGGCTCCAGAACTGAATGCAATACTGCAGGTGAGGTCTCACCAGAGCAGAGGAGCAGAATCACTTCTCTCCATCTGCTAGCCACACTTCTCTTGATGCAGCCCAGGATGCCATTGGCTTTCTTGGCTGCCAGTGCACACTGCTGGCTCGTGTCCAGCTTCTCATTCACCAACACCCCCAAGCCCTTTTCTGCAGAGCTGCTTTCCAGGTCTAGAGAGTCACTCTAGGAGAGCATCAGGCGCACACAGTGCCTGTAGCAGCTTCTCCCATAGGCAGCCTCTATGGGAAAGAGAAGAGCAGAGGCAAGTGAGGTGTCTGCAGATGTTTCAGACACAGGGAGACTTCCTCTGCTTATAGAGCCTCCGAGGGGGAGGCGCCTCCAGAAAGAATCAAATGCAGGTGACACCGGAGCTGCATCCTCTACAGGAATGGCTATAAGGGGCACAGGGCAGAGGGGGTGCCCAGAGGACTCAGTGGCTGGGAGTAGCCTACTGGAAAAGGATGGGGTGGATGTAGAGACATGAGAAGCCTATATATAAAGGTGGGTCAGTAGGTGCATGTGCCGGGGCTCATGGTGTAAAAGCTCCTGTAGCAGTTGGGGTGTGTGGGGAGAGTGGCTAGAGACAGCTTCCTACACTGGGATACCCACTGTCAGAAAAGGCTGTAGGGCCAGTGGACAGCCACTATAGAAACAGGGAGGCATCTGCAGGGGCAGAAGGAAATCCCTGCAGCAAGGAAGGTCTGATGGCGCTGGGTCGTGGATCCACTCACTCTAAAGGGAGACCACATCTTCAAGGACAAGGGGAAGACCCCTGTCACAAGTAGGGGCAGAGAAGTAGGGCTTTCTAGAAGTAGCAGTGGCTGCAGGAAGCCCCTGTAGCAATGAGAGTCAGCAGTGAGGGAAGCTTGGGTAGACACCAAGAGAGAACAGGGACCAGTAGCAGCTTACTGTGAAAGGAGCTCATGTCCATAAGGACTAGGAAAATCCTATAGAATCAAAGTTAGTCACAGCAGCTGGGGGGCAGTTCCCTACCAGGGGAGGCAGCACATAGAAGGACCAGGGAAAATCTTTTAGTAACAAGGGCCTGAAGCAGCTTACAGCAGTATTTCTGCACTTGGAACTCATGTCTCATAAGCTTTTATTTGTAGGACAATTATCAACTGTAATACTCAACATATTAAACTATGTTCCTTTCCATTTATTATTTTCACTTATTAATAGTATCTGTTTCAGAGCTGATCACTCCAGGCTCACCCAGATATATCCTGCACATCAGCTGGGAAATGACATGCACAAAAAAAACTCCACTGGCCATCTCCTCAAACTGTTGGCCACAGGAGGCCAAGCAGCAGGCAGATTGATCAACATCTCACAACATGCCTCATTGAACTCAGCTTGCATTTAGCAATTGGAATACACATGCAAAAACCAGTACTGATCCAAGCAGAGGAGGTCTGCAAGTCCTGTGAAGTTACATCTGTTGTTTCAGCAACACCAGAGAAAGTGTTCCACCGATGGGCTGGTGCCAGGATAACCACCTTGGAGAAGCCAGCTCCAGCACAAAGCTCTGAGCTTCCAAGACACTTATTTTTCTGAAGGAGAGCTGTCATCAGACCTGAAGAATGATGTCAGGTACCTGAGCAGTCGAGTAAAAGGAGGATGAACTTCCAGATATGTTAGTGTTGTTGTCACTTTAAATCCTAAGGCTGTTTCTCTAGTGAATACTTCCTGGTTGGGTGCTTTGTTTGCCTGAGGATCATTTTCATTCTCTAAGGAATAAGGAGAAGAAAAAAAAGCATAGCAATAAACCATTTTATCCCTTCATCACAGCAAAACAGCAAGCCACACAGGCATTACAGCTTCTTTTTGGTATTTCTCAGATTCTGAAAAACAGCAAAGATCTGGTGACTGCAGAGACAGAAAAAGTGATTTACTAAGGGAATTTAGACCACTGCACTAGTCCTGGACTAGGGTGACTACTACAGTAGGAGCAGTAACAACTAGTTTCCAAGTTATCCACATTACAGCCAGCTCCACATCACTACACCTTAGTAAGCAGCAGGCTGCTGAGGAAGGGAAGGAGGAACACAGGGAGCCAACACGATGTGATTATTTCAGTTGGAAGGGACTAACAACAATCACCTAGTGCAACTGTCTGACCAGTTCAGGGCTGGCCAGAAGCTGAAGCATCTAAATTAAGGGCATTAAACACTGACAGGCTCAGGACATCAACCCCCTCTCTGGGATGCCTGGTGCAGTGTTTGGTCACCCTCTCGGGAAAGAAAAGCTTCTTAATGTCCCATCTAAACCTCCGCTGGTGCAGCTCTGAACCTCTCCCATACTGCAAATAAAAGCAACAGGCTGGAAAGGGTCTGGGCCCTGTACCCGTGACAGAGGTATAACACACGGCAGTCCCACACGGCATTTCTCATCCTTCGGGGCAGGGAGAGCCTCCTCGGGTGCCCGGCCAGCGCAGCCGCACCCGGCCCCGCACCAGCAGCCCCAAGAGACAGGGCGCCTGGGGCAGCTCAGCGCTGCCCGCTCCGAGGAAACGGCCCGAACCAGAGCTGCGGGAACCCCGCATCCCGCCCCGCCATTCCCGCGGGCCCTGCAAGGTGACCGAGCCCCGCCCCTCCCGGCCAGGCCCCACCACGTCACCCTCCGCCGTCCTCCCGCCCCGCCGAGGTGCCCGCAGGCGGTATTCTCGGCCAGGCGGCCGCGCTGGCCCGTACCGAGCTCGCCGCTGCTCTTGGAGTTGTAGTGGAGCATCGCCCCCAGCATGGTCCAGCCGCCCAGCGAGTACAGCAGCGCTGCCCGCGCGTTCCAGAGCGCGGCCCGCCACTGCTTCATCGCCCCGCACCGCCTGCGCTCCTGGGCCGGCCGAGCGGGGAGCGGCGGTGGGCGCACGCGCGCTGGCTGCGGGGCGGGAGCGGTCGGAAGGAGGCGGTCGCTCTCCCTGTCCGCTGCCAAACCACGGCCCTAAGCACCGTATCCACACGGCTTGCAAACACAGCCAGGGATGATGATTCAACCGCTTCCCCAGGCAGCCTGGTCCACTGCTTAACCCTTCTGGGGATAAAAAAAGGTTCTAATATGCAACCTCGAGCTCCCCTGGCACAATCTGAGAGCACTTCCACTTACCACTTGTGGGGGGCAGTGTCTTCTCCCCAGTACCTTTCTACAACCTCCTCAGGTAGCTGTAGAGCCCTTAGATTTGGCGCATGTATCCAGCCTGTCCAGGTCCCTCTGAAGAGCCTCCCTACCCTCAAGCAGATCAACACTCCCACCAACTTGGAGTCATCTGCAAACTTGCAACAGCCACTGACAAAGCTCGTATCGTACCCTCCCTGCATTCTCCACCATCTCCTTCTTGTTATGCACTGTCACACCTTTAGAAGCCCTCAGAATTATTTGCAGTAGCATCTACATACCAGCCTTACATTTTCCAAGTTAAAAGGAGGCAGGCTGAGTCCACACGCAGCTGAACTGGGGATGGCGCTATATAGTAATGATCTTATCCAGTTTTATTTTTCATTAATATAGTCCCTGGTTGCTAAAATACACCTTTTAAGAGCATACAACATAAAAAATTGAAGCTAAAGACTATTAAAATCTGTATTGGCTAAAACTTCCTTTAGCTCTAAGGTACAATGTGTGAAAAATGGAGAGTAAACAGAATAAACAAAAAAGGAATACAAATAAATTAATATCTAGGTAGGCCAAGTAAAAACCTCTCTCTGGATATTTATTTCATTTTATACTTCAAAACCTTAGTCTAAAAGAGAGAGAAGAAAATGTGAATAAATTGCTACACATCTGTCATCAACATCATCTATGTAACTCTTCTGTGCTTGCTTCCCAGTTTGATCAAAGTCACGATGCACTGGAAACTGCCAGCTTCTTGAGATGGTCCATGAACACCTGGAGACTGACATCATCTGTCAAGATGGGAGCTCCTGATTCCTGCAGAAAAAGCAAAGAAATCATGAGCCTAAAACAGTGTTGTTACCACCAGGGACTAAGGTCTGGCAGCAAATCAGACCTCAGCACTTGGAAATGACTGCCTGATAAATCCACCCTCTCTTATCCTGCAGAGGAGCAGTATCTAGTGGGAAGATGCCACTCTGTGGCAACAGAGCTGATGTCTTCTAGAGCACTCCCAGCTACTGGAATAAAACAAGTTTCTTCTTTCTAAAGTGTTGGGAATTTTGCTGTCCAAAGCCCTACACAAGCAAGATGGAGAGGATATAAAAGTCCATTATTCTCAGAAAAATCTGACCTATGTGTGTCCATATGCCAGTTTTTTTTCCAGAATACTAAATACACTATGACCTAAGTGTTTTAAATCCTATTTGTAGGGAAGGGTGAAGATAAATTTCTGTATCAGGTCATCTGAAATCTGTAAAAACAGCTTCTATGTCAGATTAGTCACTTCCTTCAATAGCAGTGAGCACAGAAAGCCCTCCTGGTCTGCCTGTGCCCCACGTGTAGCTGGGATGCAGGAAGGGAGATCAGAGGGACAAACCACCCATCTCCTGCCACCTAGCTGTGAGGCACTGAGCTGCTCAGCAGCACCTCTGTTTGGACAGCTATTCTCCCTAGATCCATTGAGAAAAAAACACAAAGTCAACTGGGCTTTGCTGAAAAATTGTGGGGATACAAGAACAGGAACAGAAGGGTAGTTTTCCAGCTTGGAAAATGGTATTCTGATCATGTTGTTATCTCATGCTCCCCACCAGTACTGATTATCTTATCAGCAACCATGGACCTGAGTAAGCAGATTGAATGAACATGGAAATAACCCTGTTTCTCTGACCAACAGCCCACTGTGAGATTTTCAAATCCAGTCACATACATCTACAAAAAGCTCTTAGGTAAGAGACTGAGAACAAATGTAACCTGCTTATGGTTTGTGGTCACGTGGTGAAAGAGGGTGGCTGCTGCATAGCTAAGTATGTAAATGTACTTGTTAGAGCAGGTGTTCCACTGCTTACCTGTCCCCACGCATAGAGGTTGTTGTGGGTTTGAGAAGGGTTCACTTTAGACAGGAGGAACCGGGCCTATGAAGACAAAACATCAGGGAGTTTGTAAAGTGACAGACCTGTGAGCTCCCTCAAAACCTCTCACCACTTCAGACACAACTAGTGATGCTCCCCTGCTTTTGCAAGCAAGGTACTGATTTAAAACATGTTCCAAGTCCAGAAGGAGCCAAGCTCCACAGAGAACCTGCCTCCAAGAGGCACGGAGTGCTCTGCTACAGCAAGTGGCACTCGCCTGGCAGGGCAGGCAACGTGGCATGTCACCAACACTGGCCCTTGCACACCCCCACCTGCTCTTCAGAGAAGAGCTCAGTGCAGGATCAGCACAACACAGTCACATCAGAAATTAATGCCAAAGCTTTGCTTTGGGAGCACTGACACACAAGTGAAGCATGGACAAGAGCAGCACAACTGTAGTTCCAGAAGGAGCAGAAACAGGAACTACTTGATATCCTCACCCAGCATTAGAGAGTAAAGGAACAGATGGTCAGCCCTTCAGCACCAATTACTGTCTTAGCAAGTCAGCTGCACTGGCTGTCCTGGGTGAGTTTAGGTATTTCAGATCATTTCTTTACCACTTCTTTGGGGAATAAAAAGGCACTGAAACTGGCTTTTTTCATTTGGGGCTTTTTTTTCCATCCTCAGATTTCAGAAGCATATCCAGGAAGTGACTGGCAATTTAAAGACAGAGTTGTAGTAAAAGCTGATGAGAAAATATGCAGACCCTTCACTTTGAAGAGATAAACTATGGCTGAATTTATCTTTAAGAACCATCCTTTCAGGAAAGCAGAAAGACAGCCATTTGCTCTGTTCAAGCCCAGAAAGAGTTTCTCCAGAGGCCTCCTTACCTGACTGCCCCCGTGTTCCGTGTGGATGTAACGTGGCATGGGGAACCTGGTCTGCAGGATTTCCTGGGCATCATCCAGTGGGGCTTGCAGTAGGTGCTTGAAGTTTTCATATTCAGGCATGTCTTGGTAACCAGCTTTCTGCCACTGTGCAATGGTCTAGTGAAGGCACAGGGAGGAAATGAACAAGTAGGAGATGTTTGCCAGCCTCCCCTTTTTACCTGCACATCTTCAGGCAGCAGGTGTTACACATACTTTGCTCCCTGGGTGCAGGGCAAATACACTTGCCCTACTCTGGCAAGAATGTGATTTAGTTTCTGTCCCTGAATTTAAGGGCAGGAACTCAACCCAGCAGCAGTTTGTGCAGTACAAGAGCAATTCATTCAAGGTGATCATCAAGCCTTTGTGCTTCAGCCAACACAGAAATACAAAGTATTTATAAATCACTGATATTTAGATCTGACTTGATTTTAAATTAAACAGCCACTGCCTTACAGTATTTTCAAGGTACCCAATCATATGTACCTAGCAATTGGCACACTTAGCTCTTCCTTTGTCTGAATTTCACCCAGCTGCAGTGTCTTGTTCTGAACTAGGTAGAAATTTTTCAAGGTAACTCTGGAAGATTTATTGTCACTGTTGACTGAAGCATTAAACTCCATTTCAACTGGGTATCCCTACTCACTTCTCAAAGGGAATAAATACCAAATGGGGTGAAGTCAGGAGCTAATGATGGAGCTGCTCCAAACTATCATGCCAAACTTCAAGCATTCTAGTAACAATCAGTGAAGTAGCCTAGTTCAAAACCAAAGGGAAGACTTAAAATGCCTCCCAAAAAGTTTTCACTAATAGGAACATTTGTCCATAAACCTAGCTGGGTTTATTTAACCTGCTCCAATCTGATGCTATGTTTAGATACAAGAAACTGGAAGAGGGCTACTCCCCAAGCAGAATTCTAGAGAATATGGATAGGGGGGGAAGCCATCAAAGAACAGGGAGATTTCCAGAGACAAAGTGGAAAGCCAGCTTCCCCTTCATCCTTTACCCTGTAACAACCTGAGGGCGCAAGACATTTCAATTAACCATCTACAGTAGCACACCACTCCCTTCCAACATCTGACAGGGCTGAAATACAGCTCTGCACACTGAAGAGGCACTGCAAAGCCAAGGCTCTGCATACTGGTATCAATCTGGTCGTTTAGAATGGACCAGTACCTAAGCACTTCCCTCAGTCACAATGGAAGGAATGAAGAGAGCAGCTGCCACCAACACCCAGTATCTCACAAGCAAACTCCAGCTCTCTGCCCTGCTTAGGGTCAAGTTTCTCTGGCCTCTTCCAGGCATGGTTAAGGGGCCATCTTCATTACCAAGCTAACATGACAGCTGTTACTCAGCACAGAAAGCATCCTCACCAACTCCAGTAGGCTCTTTTTGTTAAATTGGACAGTGGGGAAATGGTATTAAAACTGGCAGCGTGTATATGATGTTATTATGATAATGGAGGCTTTTTTTTTTTTTTATGCTACCAGTGGCACTGTCTGCATACATAGCAAGAGGGAGGAGCACAAACAAAGGGATTGCATTTCACTGTACCTCACCAAGGTAGATAACTATCTGGAAGAAAGTATCCATCAGTAGGATTCTGTCAGGAAGAATACTGCTGCTGTCCAGAAGTACTGGCTGGGGAAAAAAAAAAAAGAAAGTCAAGCACTGCTGATCCCTCAGAACTGTATCAACCTTTGTGGTTGGCCCAACAGCTTTCTCAGCCCTGCCCAGACAGACAGGACTCCACTAACAGCTTCTATCTCCATGGGAATGCCTTGCAGGTTATCAGCTATGGTATGAAGTACAAGATGTGACACTGCAGTTTCTGTCTACCCAAGTTTAATCTGAAATGATCCTGAACAAATTGTCTCAATAATAATAAGGAATAAGATGTGAACTCTGGCAAACACACCACCAAGAAGGTTTTAAAACATTACTCCAGCAGCTCCTGCATTTCTTCCCTGTCAGACACACCCCTTTCAAGGAAGCTCAAAGGGAACCTGTGTCTGCCCACTGAATACTTGCACATAGTTGAACACTGCTGAATAACTGAAAACAAGCAGTTGGTGGGAAATTATCAGCTGGAAAGGCTGAGGCTTGCTGACATGCAGTGGAGATGGCAGCCTCTGGTAAAGAGGCAAGAGATACTGGCACAAGATTCACCAGATGTTGGGTGTTGGGGGATGTGGCTTGGCATGGGCAGGTTGTTTTTGGGAAGTTATTTTGGTGGTTTGGGGTTTTTTCATCAAAGCTGTAAGCTGACTGAAAACACAATTCACATCATCCCACCTCATCCTTTAATAATTATGGTGGTTAAAAACAGATTTTTTTTTGCTGAAATAAGTGTTTCCCTGACCAAATACTCTCTATTTTGGATTCACCCACCTCTTCCTGTTAAACAGGGACTCACCTCAGGAGGTCCATGGAAAGAATAAGCATAGAGGATGGGCTGGATCATAATGAGAGACTGGGTCAGATCCTGCCTAGCAAAGTGGTGACGATAGTAAGAAGATTCATCTGGGCTGTTATTGAAGACCTGCAGGAACGGGGAGCGTCGCAGGTGGAACATGAACTGTGCCAGAAAGGAGAAGAGATGTCAGCAAACTACCAGAGCTTCTGCATCTAAATCCAATCTTTCTCAACAGAAAATTCTTGGGGAAAAAAAAAAAAAAGTCTACCCTATTTAATTATGTCATAGAGTCCTTCCCTTAGCAGACATTTGCAGCACTGACCTACAGGATCAGCCCACCAAATCAAAAAAGCATCTGTTCCTCCCCTCTGGAATCTGGTCCATGATGCAAGATGTTCTGTCACCACTTTCACCACTGCACATTTTTCCCACAGCTGTGGGAAGTTCTTACCTGGGGATACAAAGAAAAGGATTCTGACAATCTGAAGGAGTTGGGGTCATCTTTGTTGTATTGTCCAAACTTCTGACACTGTAGGAAGCAAAAAGGATACTCTGGTTAGCTCTCCCTCTCTCTTTTTTTTCTGTAGTTTATTATTTATAGTCTGTTTCCCTACATCTGAACACTTCTTTTTTTCTTGGAAGGGTGTTCTTTTGGTTGCTTTTAAACAAAACAACCAAGGCATGAACGTGACAATAACAAGGAATATAAAATTTACAGTAACAAGTAAAATAAAATATAAAAATTATATTTAAGTGGCTTCTGTATTTCACAGGAATGAGAATGATGTTCCAATATTTTTGAGAATGATGTTTCAATACTTATATATATATATAAAACAAATTTAGAGTTGAAATTATTTAAGAATGAAAGGAACAGTGCTTCTAGTACTATCCAATTTTTTCATTACATCAGAGCACAAACGAAGCAAGTCAATCTGGAAAAGGAATGACATTTCCATTTCCAGAGATGATTTTTTTTACAAAAACCATGCATGCAAACAAGCAGAGTGTCTGTGTCTTACCAGCCTGATCAGCTGTCTGTCCAGCCATCGCAGGACATCAGGTCCCTCCTCTGATTCAGCTCTGTACACTCCCAGTCGTGCCATCAGCACAGCAGCTGCCTCCTGGTCAAACGCAGCTTCTATGTGCTGGAGCTGACTCTGTGCATCCGCCCAGCTAGAGGGGTAGGAAAGGGTTAATGCCACCTGCCTTCCCCCTCTGCACCACCCAAACCAGGGTTAACCCTCCCTGTGCCACGGGGAAAGAGGAGAGGAGGAGACACTCACTTCCTGGCGATGGTGGTGACTCGGATGCGCTTCTGGGCGCTGGAGTGCTGGTAGTGAGTGACAAACTGCACTGCCCCTCTGCCCCCCTGCGGGATCGGCGCGTTGTGCTGCAAACAGAACAAGGTCAGCCTTCCACACTGCCTGGCCTTCCCAGTGCCTGGCACTCCAGGGCATCATCTGAGCCATCAGAGTAAGTACAAGCTAGAGATGGGCCAGAGAAGTGACACCGTGTTCAGTTGGGGTTGTGTTTTCCAGCAGCCCTCAGTATTTAGTGCTGGGGGTGGCAATTCCTCAGTTTGATCCTGAAAGGACAGCAGTCACATCCCTGTGGCAACTAAGGAGTCTGAGCAAAATTCCTGTAAGCCCACCATACTATTCCCAACAGGAACAAGCCCACACAGCAGAGAAGACAAAGAGGCACACACATGGAACAGAATTCCTTTGGGGTGACCTTTCCAGCTTCTAGTTGCCACATGCTCAGAAAGTTTCCCAGCCAAAAGCAGAGCCATGAGATTATTACAACTTGATTTATACTTTTATTCTCCACAGCACCACTGGCAAAAAAAAGGTAATTTCTTGTTCAATAAATACTACTTCTTTGGCAGAGAACATTTGGTTGATTTGCAACTGCCTATCTGCAGCACAGGGGATGTCACTGCATTTTCTGGCCCTGTTAAAACCAAACTGTTTGATGTATAAAAAAGATAACAAAAACCAAGAAGCCAGGACTCACCTGATTTACCACTTCAAAGTAAATGGCCAAAGTTGTGCTGGGATCCAGACTACAGATTTTCCATTGAGATGTTCCTCCAATTCCAAGCTCCTGCACAAAATTAGAAGGTGGCAACATCTCTAGCAGCAAGTAAGGTTTTTGAGTTCTGGTCAGAGGTACAAGCTATGGCAGACCTTCTAGATTTCCAGTCTGCTGGGTGTGAATGAAGTTACCAAAGGCCATACAGTTAAAAGAAACAAAATTCTTGCCTCACAAGGCTTTAGAAGAGACTCATTTCCTAGGCATGTTTCTAAGTTGTTCTTGAAAACTAGCTGAGCTGTAGGTCTACAAGGAAACTGCAGTTTATTTACTTCTTTGTTAAAGATTTTTCCACATCATAAACTCACATTTTCAGAGACACATGGTCCTTTAGCATTCAGAGATACACATGGTCCAATAGCTCCTGCAATTTTCAGCTCCCTGGAGGTCTAGAACAAAAAAAAAAAGAACATTTTTTACCTTGTTATTTTGTTTTTTAATCAAGTCAGTCTAACAGAATGCACACAGATTAAACCAGTTGTTCAGCTTTGACTGCATGATGCATACACGTGGTCAGCAGGGAAAGCATCTCTGAGCACCTTCCCAGGTAACCTACTACTGCAATTAGTGGATGTATGAAAATCTGTATAATCCTGTTTTAATAATGAAGACAGATTTATAGTGACCACAAGAGAGTATTAAATGTTCTGTGCTGAGTGGGCAGAGCTTGAGCTCAAGATACTTTTAAAAAAAGAAAACAGACATATAAAAACCAACCCCCACATACACAAACCCCAAAAAAAACCACAAATAAGCTTCCATATAAAAATTAATAAGCTTCCATATAAAAACTCCTCCAGTATGATGCTTCTCCCAAAACAGACACTACAGCTGACTTCAAACAAATAATTTTCTATACCTCAGATACTTAAAATTAACTTTTGAATGAACAGCACTTGTATGTCCCAGTTGATGTCATCCAAGAAGACAGATCTCTCACCTTCACATCCAAACTTGCACCAAAAGCCATCCGAAATTCCCC
This sequence comes from Corythornis vintsioides, assembly GCA_025447755.1. Taxonomy (NCBI): domain Eukaryota; kingdom Metazoa; phylum Chordata; class Aves; order Coraciiformes; family Alcedinidae; genus Corythornis; species Corythornis vintsioides. The sequence continues at coordinate 7,719 of JAOEGS010018062.1, read as the reverse complement.
GTTGAACCCTTTGTTAAATACCCTCTGGAAGGTCTGCTTGAAGAGGGAAGTGTTGAAGGAATCTCCCATCACCATGTGTCCTCTGGGAAGGAAAAAAAGAGTACACAAAGGAATTGAAAAAACTGGGAACTAGAAGCAAAGCACAAAGATTAGAACCCTCCAGCTCTCATGCTTGCAAACACGTGCAGACACTGATGTAAAACATGCCTCTGCACAGGCACAACTCACAGCAGGGAACAGATCCACAGCCTCCTCCAAAGCCAGACAAGTTAATACTCCATCTCATACCTTCTCATTTATATTTCTTGCCATGCCTTTAGCTGCCTTATATGATTACTTAGATACGTTACATTTGCTCAAACCATCCTTTGATCCCTGGATGTAACAGATCTTAAATGGCCACTAAGAAATGTGGAGTCCCCAGAAGGCCTCGTTTAGCACAAAGCCTTCCTCCCAGAGACCACAGCCTCTTCAGCAACATGGAACAGAATTTAGCCCTTAGAGAAGTCACTTAAAACTAGATCCAGGGAAGCCAAGAATTCCTGGAGAAAGCACAAGTGAGCTGTTAAGCAGAGAAAGTCTGGCCCCCACAAGGAAAGCTTCTACCCAGCACACTTGACAGCCCACTCTCCTGGTGGCATTTCAGCCATGCACATGCCACAGAGCACGACATCTGTCCCACGAATTTTGGGAAGGATACTTGCTATCTCCCTAAGAGGCAGAAGTCATTTGGCAAAAGACACGTTGCAGCATGCTTTAGAATACCTTTCTCAAAGCAGCACTTCAGTGTTCTACCAGCAGTGCTAATTCACCTGCTGTTTTGAGACTTCAGAAATGAGGACTGGGGTCAGGTGAGGTTTGCCATATAATTCCTGGCAAATTCAAACCACAGTTTAGAACAGAAAGATTAAAATCTCACCCTTTTGCCCTGACAACTGCTTTCTGAGCTGTTCTTCCCCCTTAAAACCAACACAAGGCCACGAGAAACCACAGGTGCCAACTCTGCTGCTCTGAACATACCCAGTGAGGTTGGCACAGCACTTCATCTCCAGCAGCCCAGTCTGGTCCAGGGCACAGGCGTAGATGTCGATGCAGTGCCCGTTGGCTGCGGTGCGACTGGCCAGGGTCTCGTAGTGCTGGGGAGGGAAGAACACACACTCTTCAGGAAGCTGCACTGGCAATTTTCTCACTTCTCCAGCTGAGGGCAAGGTGTGAAACACAATGTACAAATGAAGGAACTACCAGTGCTGTGGTGACTAAAGAGCTGTTCTCTTCAACACTCCCTGGGTGTTGACACCAGGTCACAGCTACAGAAAGTGCATGGACTGCATGGAACCTTTGCTGGGATAACTCAGGTTTCCAGCTGACAGTTAAGGGAACAGGTGTCACACTGCTTTAGCTAAGACAACAGGCACATTTCATGTCTGGCATTTCTATTTTCACTGTTGTTTCATACATCAAAAAGACAAATGAGACTTTCTGGAAGCAACCAGTTTTTAGAAGACAGGTGTTCTCCTCCCCAGAAGGAGACACAATGATGTTGATGAACAAAATCTCCACCCACCACCAGCTAAGAAACAACACTGAAATACTTCTTTCTCAGAACAGGCACAAGACAGTGCTGAAGAAGTAACTAGGAGGAAGACTCTGTTACCCTTCCCTTGACCATTCTCATGATTTAACATACACAGAAGGCTCAGGCACTTCAAGGGCAACCAGGATATCTGAGCATACTGTTCCCACATCAAGAGAATGGAGTATGTTTGTTCTCTGGAGAGGACACAGAGCAGCTGTCAACAAAGCAGAGTATGTAGGTTTGTGTAACACCCTTTCCCCACATTTACTGTTTTGTCCCAGTATTGGGTTTTGGTTTGAAGCTCATCCAGCAGGCACTGGCACCTACTTTGGTGGCCTTCTTCATGAACCTCGCGTTGTCCTTCTCTATGTCGTGCCAGGAACGGATGGGTGTCTTCAGCTCATCTCCCACCACCATGCCTGGGCCTTGTGTTGGTGGCCCACCCGTAAACAGCATTATTCTGGCCCCTGTGTTTGGAAACGTGCCCTAAAATTAAAATGAAGACTTGCATCAGAGACAGAATGAAGAAAAAATAGGGAAAAAAAAATTATTTAGAGAAGTGTCTACACATGTGTCTGCAGTGGCACAGAATCATAGAATGTATGGGGTTGGAAGGGACCTCCAGAGGTCCTCCAGTCCAAGCCCCCTGCAATAAGCAGGGACATCTCTAACTAGCTCAGGCTGCTCAAAGCCTCATCAAGCCTGGCCTTGAATGTCTCCAGGGATGGGGTCTCTTCCACCTCTCTGGACAACCCATTCCAGTAATCTATCACCCTCAGATTAAAGAACTTTTTCCTAATTATCTAACCTAAATCTACTTTTTTCAGCTTAAAGCCATTACCCCTTGTCCTGTCACCACAAACCCTCGTGAACAGGCCCTCCCCTGCTTTCTTACAGGCCCCTTGCAGGTACTGGAAGGTGCTATAAGGTCCCCCTAGAGCCTTCTCCAGGCTGAACAACCCCAACTCTCTCAGCCTGCCCTCACAGGAGAGCTGCTCCAGCCCTCTGAGCACTTTTGTAGCTCCCCTCTGAACAGGCTCCAACAGGTCCATGTCCTTCATGTGTTGGGGCTCCAGAGCTGGATGCAGTACTCCAGGTGAGGTCTCCCCAGGGCAGAGTAGAGGGGCAGGATCACCTCTCTTGATCTGCTGGCCACAGTTCTTTTGATGAAGCTCAGGATTCAATTGGCCTTCTGGGCTGCCATGGAGCATTGGTGGCTCATATCCAGCTTTTCATTTCTTAGTACCCCCAAGTCTTTTCCCAAAGGACTGCTCTCTAGCATGTCCTCTCCCATCCTATATTGGCAATGCTGGTTGCCCTAGCCCAGGTGCAGGACTCTGCACTTGGCCCTGTTGAACCTCATGTGTTTCACCTGAGCCCACTTCTCCAGCCTGTCCAGCTCCCTCTGGATGGATCCTATCCCTCTGGCACATCAACTGCAATACCCAGCTTAGCATTGTCAGCAAACTTGCTGACTGTGCCCTCAGTGCCACTGTCTGTGCCACTAATTAAGATATTAAACAACATTGGTCCCAGTACAGACCCTTGAGGGACACCACTGGTTACATCTTCCCATCTGGACATCGAGCCATTGACCACTATTAGGGACCTGTCTCTGCCAGAGGCTGCCCTGACAAACAGCAGTGCATTCCTGACAGTTACAACACTCTCAAGTTTAGATTCAAGCCACCCCAGGCCTGTGTCTTCCAAGCAGGAAGCAGGAGGTTCCTGTTCTTTTGCCTTACATCATGTCAAGGAGAGACAAATGCATCTCTGGAGCCCAACATAACTGGGCCACAGCCCGAGCTGGTCTGACACCTGCACACATCCCAGCAAAGTCTGCCAGGTCCCTGCTCTGACCAGTTCCTCTCAAACATTAATACCTCCAACAAGCCAACAGCAATTGAAAGAGCTACTCCAGTGGAACGTAAAGGCCTCTTCCCCTGGGTCACTGGCCATGGGTCCCTCTGCAGTTCTCCAAGGAGATCTGTTAAATTCATGTCAATCTTATGTACAGGCTGCAGAAACCTGGAAAAAAACCCAAAAAAAACCCCAAAAAAGAATCAAATACATTTTCCTGCTTAGAGAAGAAAGAAAATGTCTCTGTTCCTGGCACACATAAACTGCACTGAGATAGTTATCAGAAGCAAAATGTCACATAGCACATTCCTTCTTACATCCCAACTTTCCAAGATAACAGGTCTGTGCAAAAATGTAAGAAAAATTTTCAAAGCAAGACATCAGGAGCTGACAAGAAGGTGAAGTCACATAAAGCACAGGAAAGAGCTTCAATGGTAGTGTAGATTAAAACAGGAACTGAGAGAGGGAACATTCAACAGAGGCAAATAACAGCTTTACTGGTCAGGGGTCACTGCTTGCCTGTCAATAATTCTTTGGACCTCCTGGGTCAGGGGGTAGGACTGTACAGCAGAAGGCAGAGGAGATGTACTATTCCTATGTAGGACTACTATGGATAAACCAGACCCTTGGCTGGTCAGTCAGAAAGCCAGGCTCTTGCTCCAAATGACTCCTGAGCTATCTGATTTCCAAAGACAGCTACTCTATGTTTTTCAAGTACAAATCCAACCTGACTGGCAATCATGTTCTTGTAACTGCAAAACCAAGATACTACAGATGCCTAATACATTGCCTGCAGCTCCAGTAAATCTCATCCCTACACATCACTTGATGCAGTGAAGTAACTGTGACAAAATAAAACCATTTAAATCTTATTACAAAGACTCCTCTTGGGAAACCCAGGTTTAGAAGCATGACCCCAAAGGGGCATAAAACATCTGTCTGCTCTTCTGCTGTGCTGGTGTGGCTTACCTGCTTGAAATAGCAGGTTGCTCTGGAGGTTGAAGAGGCCTTCCCTGCTGAACAGGGACAGCTGGCCTTGAAAGCCCAAGCATATCCTAGAGAACAGTAAGGAGAAGGCAGAGGAGATGTATTATTAAAACATGAAACATATAATTTGTTGTTAAGCAATATACTCCGAGGCCTGCAATACTGTAACATTAAACACTTAAAAATCTGTAAAATTATTAATCTTCTCATTCCCCTTATAAATGGGTCAATGGGCCATTCTGTGAGATGCACAAACTCTGTCCTGGGCAAGTTTCCAAGGAATTTACAAAGGCAAAAAGGAGAGATACTGGGAGGGAAATGGGCTAACAGTTAAGAGCACTGAACCCTACCCTTCCTCCCCAGGAGCCCAGCACTTGAAAGAGCAGCAGTGGTGTCAAGAGAGCCAAGAGGAACAAGCTACTGGCCTAAGAGATGGCAGAACATACCTGTATTTGCTTAGCTGTCAGGTCCTTCGTGCCCCTAAACACGTAGCTCTTGGAAATCCCTTCACAGCTCAGCTCATGAACCTGCACCATTCTGCCAAAAGTGATGAGCCCCACCAGAGCATCAGCAGGCAGCAGACTCAGGGACATCTGGAGGGATTCCTTCAGTGCCTGCAAGTCCTCCTCTTCCAAGCACGTGTCAACAACATACAGGAAGATCAGAGGTGTCTGTGGACCTCGCTAATGAGGAAAGAGATGGATTTACTAGGTCTGTGCATATGCCAGGTGACACTTTATAATGCTTCCATACAGGGAATAAAATGAGACCTATCTTAAACACCTTGCAGAAGCTCTATTTATTTGTATTCTCATCAGAAAAACTCATACATATATAATCTGTCACAAACAAGACAATTCTGAGTGCTTCAAACTTGCCTACAATTCATTTACCTGCACTATATATTCAATTGTTGAAAACTGAGGCATAAGCTCTGCTGGCTGATTGACTTCAGAGATGCCTGCATATGCTGGAGGGAACTGGGAAAAAAAAAGAGAACAAAAAATTAGGACAAGGAAGCTGCAGTACAGAAATGTAGGGCCCTCCTCCACAGTACAGAGGCTGCCCTGCTCGTGATGTGCTTGTTCAACACTTTATTTAGTGCCACTGCACCAACCTGATTAATTAATGACAAGAGACCCATGTTGCTGTTTTTCTAACCACAGGTAACAAGTAGCCACCAGTACAGACAGCTGCTCAATCCAGTGTCAATAAAGGTAGGGCTAAAGCAGCCATTGTGTATTAGCTGAAATTCATTTAGCCATGCAACAGTTTCTGATGACCAAAGTCTCCTCATGAGACAATGAATGTCATGCTCAGCAAGAACAGTAAACAACCAGTGAAAAAAACACACAGGAAAAATATTTTCATTTCCCTCCTGCGTCCTTCATGCTGGTAAAAACACTGGCAAAGCTGAACTGAAAATAGACAAGATGTCAGGTAAAACACACACATCAACAAGTACTCTGTCTTGGGTTCAGCAAGAGAAAAAAGCCAAGGGAAGGAATCTAGAAAAGTGGAATTTATGCTTAACAACCTTTCCCAGAGGAGGCCACCAAGAAAATGCTCAGTGAAAAGATGGAAGGACTGATACTCCTTCCAACTTACCTGATTTCTCTGAAAACAGAAGTTACAAGCCCAGAGCTTGGCCCGATAGTCAACCTGGCTGCAAGGGAAAGACAAGGAGTTAGGGTAACTATAGGAACAGTTTTACAGAGCAGCTCTACAGTTACCTGTGCTAGTTCACAGCACTGAAGGAGAAACAGCATCAGCCACTCCAACCTGAATAAGAGTTCTAAGAATTCTGACTCTTGTTCTATTGACAGATTGTCCATTAGCTCATCCAGCCCTGACACCTCCAGGCTTGTCCGCTTGATGGGCCACCAACAGCTCTCCAGAGCTGCCTTGGCATACAAAGACTTTGGTCTAATCATACTTGGACTACATCTGGGCTTGTCTCAGTTGTCTTATTGTTTCTACAGCTGTAGCAGACAGATATTCCAGTCACAGCACAGCAGGAACCATTAATCTAGATCCTGTGCAAACACTGAGCAAACAGGCCCTGCCCCTAAGAGTTTCCTCTCCTCAGCCCATTGAAACACCCTGCAACTGCTGGTGCAGTAAAGCCTGGCCATATTCTTCTTTCATGACCTTGATCTCATTTTACTTCCTCTTACTGGCCTTCCCTGCTGCTTCTCAGCCCAACACCCTGCTCTATCTATGTATGATCATCACATGAATTTGGGACCAAGATTATTCCCCCTAAATTCTGGGGAAAACTTCAAAGAAAACCTTGATGCTCATATTGGAACTGACCTATGGGGTGTGCAGGAAGCATGAGACCAAGTGAACATCACAGCCCAGGGGACAATATCAGTATAATTAACAACTTTGTTTATCATTCACCATCAAATTCTCTGAGATGGTAAGAGGATGGGCCATTTCCATATCATCTCTGCCTCAAGAGAGGCAAAGGCAATCCTCTCTCCTCTGGTTCTGGCAGTAACAGGCTGGCATTCAACACACATCATTAGGCACACGTGGATTTTAACAAATTCCCTACATCTAAATGAAAGAGGCTGCCAGGCACCAGGCAAAGAAAAAAGGGAATAGAGAAGGAGTAAAGTTCAGATGAAAACTAGGTACTATCCAGGCTCTTTTACCATCCCCAGCCAAGAAACACATACCAGAGTGGGTTGAGCACAGCTTTGCAAGTTGGCCTGCTACAAAGAACAGGTTCATACTGCACGGGTGGCAGGTCAAGACGCTCCTTCAGAGGGGTCAGAAGACAGGCCAGAGGGACAACCATCCTTGTGGCCTCCAACCTGCTGGAGGGCCACACGTTCCAGCTGAAGCGCACTCCATCACGCTCCTCGTTCTGCTGGATGAACTCCAGGTAGGTGGCCATGGCACCACAGAAGCTCTGAAAGGGTTAAGCAACACACGGTCAAACAGCAGTCACCTGTTTCCCCTGAAGGGTGTCAGTAAACCACGCTGGCACAAGACACTGCAGGACAAAGCTAATACAACACAGTGAGTTAATCCCATTATCAAATGAACATGTGACTACATTAATCTCTTCTGTCCAGTGCTCTCATCAAAATTCCAAACAATTAAAACAGCAGCAAATCCAACTAAGAGACAAGAAAATGTGACACTCAAAACCAGAATGGAAGAGTGGGTTTGTTGGTTTTTGGAGCCAGACTTTTCTCCATGTCGTCCAATGACAGGACGAGAGGCAATGGGTGCAAACTGGAGCACAAGAGGTTTAGGGTAAACACAAGAAAGAATTTTTT
>JAOEGS010018061.1:0-25387 GCA_025447755.1 Corythornis vintsioides | reverse complement strand
TCCCTTCCAACCCCTGACATTCTGTGATTCTGTGGTAAGTACCTTGCCATCTGCCACACTTCTAAGAAGGAACCCAGCAGTAAATAAGGTGACATTAAGGAGTGATGGCTCTTGATGGACTCTATAAAAGGTTGCACATCCAGTGTTGTCTTAGCTCTAAAGTGGGGAGTTGGAAACAAGCACAGGTGCTTTGCTACTAGTCAAAATGAATGTTCTTTTAGCTAGGATAAACTTCTTAGCCAGCTCTCTCCAGTCTTAAATATGAATATTTTTATCTCCCCAAAGAGAAGTGGTCACATTTATGCTTTTCTCATACAATTGTATAATGTATTTTATCACAGTCTGATAAAATGCAGACACTTCATACCAAGCATTCTTATTCTGACATAAAAACTTGAGATTAGCACAACAAAAACACTATCACTATACCAACATTCAGTGAAGTACAAACGTTTAACAGTCAGGTTTGACACTAATAAAAGGGGATTACTTGGTCCAGATGCTCTTATTGACAGGCTTATTAATGGTTCATTTCAGTTGTCCTGTTTGACTAGCCAGCTGCAATTTTCAGACCCTGTGCTCACCTGCCAACCATCTCAAGCCCCTGACACAGTTCTTAAACACTAGAGCAAAATTAGCATTTGACCTTTAGAAAGTTAGCTCAGGAATCAAGTGCATGTCCTAAAACTCATCTAACTTGTCTTTTCTTGGCTGAGAGCAGCAAGAAGCTGCAGGTTAGAAACACAAGAGCACAGAAATAAGAAGTTTACAGAGTGAGAATTACTTGTAGCAAAAAAAAAATATTAACCATACTGTGTGCACAGCAGTTTCAAGGGGGAAAAAAAAATTGAGATTATTTTACTGGCTAATATTGGGAATAAATAGTATTGGCTAATATTGGGAATAAATAGCATTTCAGTATGTATAAATTAAACTACCTTTTCCATAGCTCTGAGGAAGAAAGGAATTGAAAGCAAAAACTCTCTAGGAAAATTAAACAGCCTATTGCTGCACCTCAGATGTTCTGCTGAAATAATGTGTTGAGTTCTGGTCTGCTTTTTTACATTTTGAAGTGTTTTCCTATGGAAAAAAACCCAAAACTGACAGACTCTTCAGGAAAGTAACTGCACATGTGATTGCCCCATCACAAATTTCTTTTCCATTTTTTTTTTTCCTGTGTGATTGGAGGTCCCTAAGTAGGAAGTTTAAATCAAGAGGCTGCTCTCCCTGGGCTCTCTCTATAGCCAGTGGAGACAAAAAAAGGACCTCTAGAGAGCACTGCAACACATAAATTGTGAAATTGCATCTTCTCTTGGGCTCTCTCCTTCTCTTTCAACTCTCAGCAGACCCTTTGAACGTTTGCAGTTAAAAAGGAAAAAAAAAGGTAAAGGTAAAGCAACATTTTTGGTGTCAGGCAGCAAATTTGCTCTGATTTCTTGAAAAAGATGAGGTGCCTGTCTAAAACAACTGGAGACTGATACCTTCTTTTAGTGTTTTCACTAATTCATTGTATGTTTTATGTTCCCTAATTAAGTATAAACCAGATGCATTTACCTGATTCCATGGAGCATCACTAGAATTCAGATCTTGTGGCATTTTGAACTGATGAGGTTCTTTTTTCCTCTAAGGAAGAAGTGGAAGATGTTTTCCATTATTCACTTTTCACAAATAACTTTTCAAGTTCATTTCTAAACCCAGAAATTTTCCAACAGATTGCAGGATTTATCCCCAACACATTCTTGAATATTTAATCAAAGGTATCAATAGATCCCACTTCTGTTTCATTTTAAAAAGAAATAGCTTACAAATATAACTGACATTTGAAATCCTTTGTGCTACAACATACAGCAACAAACCCCTTTAGCAAGCAAAATGAGATGTGACACAAGCAAAGTAACTCCATTAAAGGACAAAATATTTTCCATGTTCTTGTATTCAGAAATTATTTTCTCAAAGACAGAAAGAATTCTATTTGCATTTCATCTCTGTAATACAGGTCTGCACATTGCAGCTGTCTAGATAACAAATGTACATACTGGAAAAGAAAGGAAAAGAATTCAGTAAATAATAACTTATTCTGAATAACCAGGAGTCAAATGGTATGGTAGAAAGCATTTAAAAAAAACCTGAGGGTAGTAAAAACAGCATCTTCTTGGAGAAAGAAAATTGGCTAAATTATATTGTCTGGTATGGTGGGGTAATTGTTAAAAAGCAAATTTTCAAGCTTCTTTATGATTAATGGGATTCCAGCATTCTGTAAATATGACCAGATTGGATTTAAGATTTTATGCAACAAGCTGTGCTTTAGGAATTGTCATTTTGTTTTGATAGCTGCTTTTTCAGTGGCAGAGAAAATATTATTATTGACATAATAACATTCTTGGTTTACTAACTTTATTAAAAGTAGCTCCAAATTAGAAGAGTTCATAAATATGTAATTCAAATTAAATCAACCAAACATGTCCAACTTTATAAACAGAAATTCTTTTTCCACTGGCAATTTAACATAATGACTTCTTTATTCTGCTCAAAATAAGATTGTTTTCTGAAATAGTTGTTAAATTGGTGAGACATACCCAATAAATTGAAGTCCCAAAGGACTAAAATTATTCTGTTAGTGTTTTATGACTCAGGGTAAGAAAGGACCAGTGATAACTCTACACAATTGAAATGACTTCGCACAAATACTAATTTAATCTCAAATCTCTCTCCACAAGTCTCATAAGGATAACTAAATTTTCATCCTTTGTGATTAAAAAAATTGGAAGAATCCTTTAAGAGTGGAACTGAAGAGAACTACCCAACTGATTTTGAGAGGGGAATAAAAACCAATATTCAAAAATAATAGTGATCAAGGAAGTTACTGTTGCAACATTGGCATCAACTGTGAAATAACCATCTCTTCTGAAAACATCTTTCCTTCCTGATACAACCTAGGGGTTTGTTAAACAGAGATTAGAAAAGAAGGATAATCTTTTACTTCAGAATGCATCCCTTCCTTTAAAATGTTTAAGTTCTTTTCATGGAAATGCTCCAGGCTTTGTTTGGGATGCTGGAATAGTCAATGAAAATACTATTTTATTCCTTCCATCTTGTTCAGAAGTAACATCCATCTAGATTTTAAAGTTTTTGGGATGTAAATCATCAGTCATACAGTGCTTAGAAGGATGGGAACTGTACCTTTCAGATTAAAGCTTCTCTTAAAATTCATGCCCAGTTTAAATATTCAAATAAAAAAAATTCATATAGACACAGGCAAGGCAGCACTTGGATATAAAATGAGTGAAATTGCATTATGAGGCATCACTGTATTATTTAGCAGGCCAGCTACTTAGCTGATATTAATTAGGGAGTTGCAGTGATTTGGACCAAGTACTGCCATACCTACATGATGGGAATTTGCCTCAGTAATTTCCTCACGAAAGCAGATTAATTTTAAAACTAAAACCTTTTATTTTTTTTAAACCCCTTTTCACATCTATTGACAGCCTTCATTATTAGTTGCTAACTTGCTTGGGTTTGTTGATCTGAGTGTCTCATTTGAATACATTCATTATTATACTGCCAGAAGAAACAAAATTAAACTTAATTAGAGGTCACATCACCTCCAGCTCAAGTTAATTAAAAGCCTAATCAAACCTTTTGGGAAGCAGTAGCCTGTCAGTAAAAAAATGATAAGGGGAATAAAATGCAGTATAGCCACACTAAGGACAAGAAACTGTCTCATTACCCCTCTTCACTTTATACCAAAAAATAAATATATAACATAGCATATAAACCTTCATATAATGCTTCTACTAAATTAATACACTTAGTGAGTTTTCCTTCAGTCAAGTAAACAATCCTATTTTAGGAAGAAATGCATGAATTCTACTGCATATCTTTCTGCTTCTTCTGCTTTTTGCTTTGACTTACTTGAGCAACCTCACGTTGCTTCAAGAGGAAAAAATTTATCATTTTACATATGTAAAAAATTTCCCTCCAAACTGCTCCCAAGACATTATAAATAATAAATATTAAACATGAAAACCTCAAACTAACAGTTTGGTATCATCCCTGTTCTGTACTGAATGAGCCAGAATTCATAAAAATGAGGTCAAACCAGTTTCCTTTTGACATCTTGGTGCTTGTCCATACCCTTATTTCTTCCTGCTGCAGAATGATGAGCTGTGTAAGCTGAGCTGAGCAGGTGGGTTTTTTTTGTGTGAAAAGCTTTCAGAAATCTTATGTTGATTTCAGTCTCAAATTTAAAGGAAAAGCCAAAGAAAAAAAATCATAACATTTTATTTTGAAATCAAAATCCAGGGGCTCGAAGTTTCATTTAAGACTTTATTCTTAGCAGTGTTCTTCAGATCTGTTTTAGTTTGTTCTTGACATACTGTCTGGATATATAGATTATTGTTACCACTGCTGAGAACTCCCATTTCACACTAACTGCAAGGCATTATCTACTTAGATGAAAATGTGTTTTCTATTTGTGGACCAAATGAACCCACGAGTACAGATCCATTTTCTTGCATTATCCCAGAGCAGACATTTTTCTTACCTATATATTTGAAGCATTCTGGTTTACCTAAGCAGAGGAAAAATAGCATAACATGGAAAAGCACAAAGCAGATCAGGAATAAATGACTAATATTGAATACATCCACATTTCATATGCTTAAATTTGTAGAAGGTGGGAACCAATTTCTTAATCACATGCAGGAATTCAGATGGCTTTTCATTGAGGAAAAATGAAAGCAAATGCAGGAAAATATTGCTTTCATTTAAAAAATACCACCATGATCTACTATAAAATGCATCATATTTTTAATGGCTGCAAAATCAGCAAGAAAAACTGAGGAAATTGGACTTTCCCAACTATTAATGTCCACCTTGTCTTGTTTTGCTGGGACAGAATCCCAGGTGAGCCCTGGTCTGCAGGCTGTTAGCAGATTCAGGGCAGCTGACATGAGTTGGCTACAGGTGGATCCCATCCCAGAAATATCATGCTCAGTATAAATGGGGAAGCTTGAGAAAAATAAGGATTTTTCTGGCTTCTTGTCATGCCTGGAGGGGGTTGCTTCAGCAGCCTGCTCCCCAGGACTGCTTTTTCTGCTTGCTGCACCTCCTGTTATGTTCACTGGGGTGAGTGTAACTCTGTCTACTTTCTTTTTATATTAGTAAGTATTAGTTTTGTTATCTCATTCAATCTGTTTTCATTTCAACCCACAGTTCTCTTTTTTCTGATCCCCCCTCTTGTCTGGGAGCAACTGCTGTAGTTTAGCCCAAAATATGGGCTATATCCAGAGACACCTTTAAGAGTGAGTTAAAGATATTTAAGTAGTATTTAAGTAGTGAATTTCTTATCCAGAAAATATAACCCAAAAGCATTAATTCTGAAATTTATGAGTGTTTATGAATCCTTCTTTAACAGACAAACAATCCAGTAGATACTTTTTATGGACAGCTTCATATGATGCTAGACTTCTAGAATAATGAAGTTATACACATTAATAAAATATTCTTTTTATTCCTCTATCTTCCTTTCCATTTATAATATGTACCCCAGCAAGAGTGGAATGAGAGGAGCAGGTGGGGCTGACAACTGTAAGACATTGGAGCAGCAGTAGGAAGTGCTGAGATTGCTCAGGGCTTAAATAGCTCTGTATAGTGGCTCTGCTGTATGTGGTCTTGGTTAATATTTTAGTGTTGTGCAAGAGAGATGGAATGACTGAATTTGTGACCAGGAGTCATAAATGTGGTGAAGCCAATATATAGGAATGCTAAAAGAACAAACAACCAACAAAAAAACCTCATCAGCACTAAAACTAAGTAGCCAGGAGTATCTGGAAAGAACAAGAAGTGTGTGTCATGAAAGGAAAAGAGATATGTGGAAATTGAAAAGATGGTACATGGAAAAGAAAAAGATGAAGTAAAAATCAATGAGAATAAAATATACATAAAATGAGTCATCACAGGATGCTTGTACTTTGTCAGATTCATCAATCCATTTAAAAAAAATGGAAATGTAAAGCAGGGGGAAAAGGAAACAGCAAAGCTGATCTGGAAATACCCTGGGGCTTGCCTGGGGCAGCACAATGCCTGAGGCTTCCCTTAGCTCCACTGCCATCCTCTCTGGAATCCTGGAGTTCTCTTCAGCCTAGGAAACCTCCTTTCACACAGGCTGTTCTCTCTGGAAATCTGTAAGGTAGAGATGGCTCCTACCTATAAAAACTGAACTCTGAGAGGAAAAATAAGATGCACAGTGGTGCTGCTGTTGAGTAACTCAGTCCTGATCCAAGCAGCTTTAAGGTTTGATGTTAAATTGTGTGCCCTTAGCCACTTACAACTCCCAGGAATAACAAAGGGTCTCCAGCTGTAGCTGGTCCATGAAACAGTTACTGAAATGAAAAACTCAGAATAAAACTGCTTCTGCAGACAAGTATATTTCTTATGTTAAAGTGATACTTATGTTAAGTCCAGTAGAAATAAGATGTAGTCAGAAGAGTTGAATTATAGAAAATTGTTTTACAGGCATGACTTAAATTTTCCCCCAAATAATATGGCATCTGGGATAATGATTGTGATAGGCTTGGCTGCTGGCTTCCCTGTCAGAATTACACATCCAAGAAGTTTGAAATAACAATGACTTTTCCCATTCATGCCTCAATTTTACTTCTTGGTTGCTGCCAGAGAAACTTCAATTTTGAATTGCTAACACAGTTACAGAATTTCCTAAAAGCTTTGGCTGTTTAAAAAAAAAATAATAAAATTATTGCAAGCACCACTTGGAATTAAATGGATGAAGTTCTAGTTTTGCTTTGCATGTGCTTATGTGCATTGAATTGGAGCAAACCCAATTGAATCCAAAACCAGACTTTGAGTTACATGAAGGACTAGAGAAGGTTAGGTCAGAGTGGTGATTTTAAGTAGTAGTAGGAAATAATCCATACTACCTATTTTCACCTTAATGCAGCTATGTACAGTGCCATTAGTGTTCCTGGAGCAGCACATACTGTTAGAAAGGTAGAGGAATATCAAATAGAAGTGGTTGGAGTGAGTTTGCTTTTTCAAATGTGCCTGTTACAGGCAAATTCTGAAAATCAAGAGAAGTAACTGCATGAAAATACTGAACTGAGCAGTAATTTGATAGCTTGCATTTTATTTGTTAATGCAAAATAATCACTCTGTTTATAGGTCTAGATAGTCAAACTACTAACTATAGTTATTGAGAGAGAGAAATAATCAATGAGCATAAAAATGAGCCAAGAACATATAGATTAATTCAAATAGTGAGAGTGCAATGGCACTGGAACAGATTGGTGTTAAGTTTGGGAGATTACACTTTTTTTCCTGTTCAAACAGCTGCCAGGAATGGGCTACACTCAGCATTCTTGCTTGGGAGCAGAAAAAATTGAAGCCCTTCCCAGCATTATTTGCTCTGTGGAAGCAGACACTGATGCTGCAGGTCCTGGAAAATCTCCAGAGAAGGAGTCTCCCCAACCTCTCTGGGGAGCCTGTTCCAGTTCTCTGTGACCCTTAAGAGTAGAGAAGTTCCTCCACATGTTGAGGTGCAACCCAACTGTCAGCTCATGCATGTGAGATTTTAAGCATCAGTAGCTACTCTAGGAAAACAAGGGCACTGCATTTTACTTGTTACACTAGTTTTATCTGTGCTAGAAAAATGGTGAGGATTCCCCATCCTCTTCCCTCCTTTGAGCCTGGTTTTTTTCTCCTAAGATCCCTTCCTCTCTCAAACTGGTAATTTTCATTTCTAAGCAGAGTTTCAGGTCATTTCTGTAGCCACCCACAGCACAGTTCACATAGAATGTGAACATACTAACTTCATGCTTGATGTCATATAGGCCTTATTTAAGTTTTCTCTCTAAAACTTCTGGAGATCTGATTTAAGGTGAAGTTGCAAGTAAACTTTCAACTGCCTAATTTATAGCAAAGACTGGTTGGTAACCTTAAGAAATGCACTTGATGTGCTATTTAATGAAGTTTAAAAGGCTGTTTGAATCACTGCTTAAAAAAATGCTGCAAGCTTAACAGAACAATAAAATAAATGGGCTGTGAAGGGTTTGCTAAGTTTAACAGAACTGCTCAGTAGAAAAAATGGAGTCTTAAACATAAGAATTGTTTTCTTCTTTCACAATGACATTACAATTTTATTTTATACTAAAAAAATGGCTGTACTACTCCATATTTTTCAAATATTAATATCTGCCACAGTACATGAATACTTTTTTAGGAATCTATAGAGTTTTCTTCCTCACATTTATTTCCCTATCTTGGGATCAGAAGTGCTCCTGAGACACTCTATTGCTTGGGAAGGATCCCACAGGTACAAACCTGTGCATCTATTGCAGGAGAACTTCAGAACCTTCTCATACCAAACACACAGTAGCTGTACTTTCCATGTTGAACATGGTCACACAGCTGTCATTTTTATTTAGATTTTTCCCAGTTCTGTGTATTTCTGGAGCAATGTCTCATGGAGATCATGTTTCCTTGTTTGTTGTCCTTTGTACTTTAATATTAATGCTGATATCTTGGGCATGTTCTAATATGTGGAAGGTACTTTTGGGAATTGAATCTCTAAGAGAAGAATTTTTGAGGCAGTATTTTGAGTAGCACGTAAATGGTTTATTCTTTGATATGTGCCTTGATGCACATGCTCCCTAAATAAGTGAATTTCTCAAATATAACAGAAGAAAATAGAAATCATAGGTGAGATTTTTCAGTCACGTCCTGTTACTTCAATGGCAGGTGGCAAGGTATTAGAAGAATAATGATATTGATGGTAAAAAAGAAATACAAAATCTCCTTCAGCAAAGTGAGGATTCACAGATGCAGCTGCACACTCATATGTCTGCCCTTTATTGATTATTTTACTTCTGCCTTCAGGAACAGGTTGTGTGTTTCCAGATTAACAAATAAAAATACTAATATTTGTAGGAGTTTTTGTCTGCTGCAGTCACAGCCTAGTGCCTCACCCACATGCCTACTTGAATGTTTGAGGTGGCAGTAGGATATGAAATCAGAATTTGGAGAAAAGCAGCATTCTTTTAGCAAATTAATCTCTCCAAGTCCACATTCCCTGAGTTAATGAGTTAACATTTCTGAAACTGCACCCAGGCTGTTCTGAGGTCCAGCAGCACAAAAACATCTGCAACTGCCAATAGTTCACTTGCCCTAAGGTTGAGAATGGAAAATTACTGACTTGGATGTGTTTATTCTAGTCAGGAAACTGCTAATTAGCTCTTAATTGCCAACAGGAGATCATTTCCTCCAGGAGAAGTGAACAAGCATTTGTGACCAGTAATAATCAGGTTTCACTTCCTTGTCTAAATGAATGCAAGTGATTCCCCCTTCAAGGTCCTGCTTGAAAGTTCAGAAGGGACTGACCCAGCTACTTTGGATAACTTCACACCTCAGTGATGCTCTTGTTGCCATGGCACTGCCATTAGCCTCTCTCTTCATCAGCTGGGTCCTGTTCACTGATGCACACCTCAGTGCAGACCTCAGCTTTGACTACTTGAGGGCTGCAAGTTTCAGACTGTACAACATCTGTTGTTTTCTTGTGACTTATTTACAGCTCCTACTGATCTGACAATATTTTCCTACCAAAAGTGTCAGTCTCCTTGTGTTTCAGAACAGGAAAGAATAAAGGGTGTGAAAGGAGACTAGTACATATGAGCTTGTAAAAGATTTATCTGAATTGAAATTTTCATTCTCCATCTTCCATCATAAGGAAGCATTACACTCAAAGTCTTGCAGCCAAAAGGGAATAAATAGAGCCAAGAATTTCTCATTAGCCCAATTAAAATCTTAACAATCTAATAAAAATCCAACAGGAAAAGATTTCTAGTTCAGTTACAATAATACTAACAATCACAATCCAAATTAATATTAAAAAGTAATTAATATTAAAAAGTAATAATAAGCTTTAAATGCCTGTATGCTAGTACATACAAAAGTTTTATTAGCTTAGGAAAAGCTGGGGAGGAAGGGCTGAAATACTGAGTTTGGTCTTGGGTTTCTTCTGACTCACAAATGAATCTGCTGTAATACATGTGGGAATCTGCCTTGGTTTGTTTGGATCATAAGAATCTGGGAGGTCAAAACATTGCCTTAATTACAGTCTCCTTCTAATTCTTGTAATATGAAAATGATAGTATTATTTTGCATAATAGTATGCAGTGTTTGAACAAAAATTCTGTGTTTGAACAATAGCTGTAGTTAAATTCCCAATGTTTCCCCAGGTAACTAATTTCAGCTCTGGCATTTTCCACTCTGTTCCAAATAAGTATTTATATGCACATTCTCCACATGTATCTCTACTGCTGAAAATATTCTTGCCCCTTCACCAAAAATCTTAAAGGAAAAAAATCCTCTCTGGTATTGAAAGGGATTTGTAGCTTTAATCAAGTCAAGGTTCAGTGAGTTGACACAGTTAATGGTAGTCATTCAATTTATTTTTTTCCCTTTGGTATGTATTACCTTTATCAGAAGGGTGGCAGGTCTTAGTATCAGGTGAATGTTCAGCTGAACCTCAAAAAGATTAATGACATAGAAGAAAGCAACTGAGAGACTGAATATTTTTACAAATTTTAGATAATGTACTTCTTTAGTGACACTGAATTAGATTTTTTTAAGCTCAAACTAGCTGTCCAATCATCATGATTTATATTGGAGCAAATTTTTTTTTTTTGCTGTGCTCACTTTAACTTAAAATACACAAATAACCATATCTTCCAATATATAAATAACCATATCTTCTATAGTTCTAATATTTTCTGGCTGTTGATACAAATAATACTAACAATTTCATTTACACAAGTGTATTTTGGTTAAACCAATCATTTGACTATGTACCTACAATTCACAGTAATAATCAGGTTTTTCAATCTCCCAGTTCACATCAAAATACTGCATAGTGTTGCCTCCTAAGTCCTCTGTGAATTTTAATTTGCAACTTGCATGTCTCTTGGATTTGTAGCAAGTGTTCTGTAAAAAAAAAAAAAAAAAAAAAAAGGAAAAAAACCCACATGTGTTTTCTTAAAACCTAAATAACCCCTTACTGATAAATATTTTTTGCTATTTGCTTGCTGCATTAGACACTGAAAGAGCCTGATGACATTCTGTGATATAACCAGAGTAAAAAGTTAAGTAAAACTTGGTTGTGAGTTTTGTACAAGGCCTCAAAAACTTGTAGGAATCAAGAGGCCACAATCTGAATAAGGTGTCAGCCTAAACAAAATTCTTTGCTTTAGAAAGATATTCTATGACTACATAAGAGCCAAAAACGTTGTAAAATAATAATTCAAGAGCATTTTTTAAGCTGCAAAATGGTGTTTTAGCTTCCTGACCTAATAGTTTGCTTTAACTGTCTCATCCTTCATGTCAAAATGGTGCCATTAGTTGAGAAGCTGCTGTGGAGCAAAGAATTTCTTCTTGCTTTCTTTCCTAACTAACTGCTGAAGATTTTCTAATGTACTGCTGGATATCTTATTTTATTATTTAAAAATGTAAATTAGCATAACCTCCAACATCTGTGAGAATCTCAGATTTAGCTATTTAATTAGTTCCGATGTGATTTAATTTTAATGGTGTTAACTGCCCTTTACTTCTCTTGTAAGTATTCACAAACTCCATCTGGATTTTCTGCAGTCATTGGTCAAAACCTCCACCAAATATTTATCCCTTGTTCAAAGCAGCTGGCAGCAGAACACAAGGGGGAAAGCTTCACCAGGTTTCTGTGGTTAATTTCAGGAGGCATAAATCTGTTCCCTGCAGCATTTCTGTGGCAGAGTTGAAGGTGTAGGAGCTTGTTGGAATAGTGGAATCCAGTGAACAACCCTCAAATGGTAATTAATTAGTAAAGCTAAAATTCCAGTAATTCCAGGTGGAGTAAAATTCCACGTGCTAGGGGCTGCAAGTTCCTTTAATTTCTTTTTCCACAATGAGACTGACTTTCTGACCATGGCAATATGAGGTTAAGACAAACATGGCTGTTCAAAAACTGTTGGGCAAAATGAGTTGTCAGCTAGGATCTATTTTTCTTCACTTTCATAACATATTTTAAAACAATAATAGCTATGCATGTTATTATCCAAATGCATAATATATGCACACCAGATGGCAATTCTGCAACCCATGTGTGAGCTGAGGATATAGGGAATGCTTTGCTCACAGAGCACCTTGAATCCAAGGAGCATTTCAAAGAACACAGTGATTTTTATTCTTTTTTTTTTACTTATAATGAAACACATTCTTCCAATAAAGGTGTTTTCTGTGAAGCTGAATCAACTAGGATTGGAGCAACACATCTCAAAAGATGCAGTGCTCTGACTTGTTCTCTTTCTGCTACTATATTAAAGCATTAATATTAAAAGCTAAAATGGCTTGTGGTTTGGAGTGGTTATGAAAAAAACCCCACAGATAAAATGTCTGAAATAACTGTAAGATCATAAATACTTTATATTTTTATCAGTAATAACATCCTTTCATTATAAGACAAGCAGAAGATCCTTCCTTTGCATTTAAACTTTAAATTGCTCGCTAAAAAAAAATCTGAAAAAATAGAAATATATTTAGATTAGTAAAAAGGGATTGTGAGGCAGAGCCACCTAGCCACTGATCTCAGTTCTGTAATCAGCTACCTCATAAAACTCATTTCTTCTGCTACAACAAAATCTCTTTGTCCACTCCCTTGGCTAACCAATGGTCCCAATTTTCAAAAGCAATGAAGATGTATTATTTATGGGTACCACGTTTGTAATTAGCCCAAAATATCTTGATGAATAAAGCAAAACCATCCACTCTTAGTCTTTTTCTAATGGTGAAGTTTTCTTCATTGCATTCCAGCCCCTACCTTCAAACTCTAATAAATGGTAAAAGAAATAGAAGTAAATAACTATTTTTTTTTTTTTTTACTCTAAAGTATATCTGCTGCCATCTGTTGACTTCTGAAGTACTTTCTGGTCTTAAATAAAATACAATCAGATTATCAGATGTTATATGTATAATTGAACCTCCTAGCAGCACTTTAAGATGCTGCCAATTTGCCACTTGAAACTGAGCCATATGTTTCCATTTTATAATAAAAAAGACACCCAGAAAAGGCTAGAATCTATGAAAACTCACAACTACTTAGCAAAGCATTGCACAAAATCATTTGTGTAGCTATTGAAGAAAATCTCTTGAGAAGACTATAGGTTGCAGAAGAGTGTTCACAGGGAAATACTGAATATTTGGGTGTAAGATGGGTGGAATAATAGTGTGGGGTCAGAATCTGCTGCTGGGATTCATTTGAGGAAGAGTGGTGGGTTTCTGCTTATGTAAATATACAGGATTAATTTACAAATTAAATGGAAAAAAGCTACTTAGTGAGAGTGTAGAGTATTGCAAGAGAACTCTGTGGCTGTTCTGCATCACTTCTGTTTGTTTGTTGTGCTGTGTGGAGAACTTAAGTCTTTTCTGGACTCCTTCCAGTTTTTCTTCCTCATTACTGTATTTAGAAATCTGTGAGTCTTATTAAAAAGACTTTTCTTTTCCCCTTCATGTTTACAGCAGCATCCAAACATAGAAGGTATTGGCATTTATATAGAATTCCTAAGATGTACTCAGCATTGCAATTAATTAGAAAATAGTTAAGAAAGTAGTTCATTATAAATCATTTTTTTAGGACTATCCACTATTAATTTCTAGCTAATACAACCATGGCACACTGTGCAGCATCTATGGGTGATAAGCCATATTTTGTATTTTTTTTTTATAACTTCTATTATACTCATCTCTGATAAACATCTTCACCCAACAATGATACTTTATCCTTTTCCCAACCAGTTTGTAACAAGAAATAGATGCCTCAGTGTACTGTAAGTGCATTTTTCCTGTCTGAATGTGTATTTTGGTTCTGATTTCTCCTGAGTAGCTTCAGGAGAATGCCTTGATCCTTACTGCTGATACAGGAAGCAAAGCATCACTGCAGCAGGGGGAATTGCCAAAGGCAGGGTCGAAAATGCAGTAATTATATTTTAACCCATTTTGCTGTAAAGAATTCATTGTAGTAGTCTAAGCAGCAGCAGCCACTGCACCTATTTGCTGCCTCAGAAGAGAGTTAACAATTCTTAGCTCTCTGAAGATGAAGAAAAGCTGAACAGAGCCCAACACCAGCAGCTTTTTGATCCACAGGTATTGAAGGGCTCTAACAAAATGCAAGTGCTACAGAGATTCCTTGACACTGTCCCAGTTCCTCACTCTGTTCCACCCTGGCATCTTTGACCTAACCCAGCCTGCTAACATCCAGAGTGTGTCCTGGAATAACATTCTAACCCATTCTCCCAGTGGATAACACAGTTAACCTCTCTCTGTGGTTTAGGCTGCTTCAAGCCTATTCTTCTTTGTGACTTGAAGCAGGATTTGCATGGTGTTCTCCCTAGTTACTGGCAGTGTGTATGAGGTTCTACACTGTATTTTACAGTGCTAAAAGAAAAAAAAAAGCACTTTTATAGCTTTAAAGCTCTGTTCACATGCCAGATGATCTATTTTTCTAGGTGTCAGCCTGATCTGTTGGGTTTATTTTGATCCAACGTATATTTGTTGTGGTATTTTCTGGAGAAGGAAATAGTATGTCTAAAGCAAATGCACATTTGTTTATCTGGCAGTTGCTTTGGCTTAGATTAATCCCAGCTTGTTAGATTCACAGATGTCACATGCAGTCTTAGTGCCTAACATCTCCTGAGAAGTGATGCCTGCTTTCCCCAGAAGGAACTGATCCCACTTGGCCTTAACATCTCTGCCACGAAGTGTCAGTTGTGAACCTCCTACCAGGGGCTCTGGAGTTACCCCACCAGCAAAGGAATTTGCAATCCCTGCTTCATTCTGCTACTTTGCAAAAAAAAAATCAACCCACAACAAAACTTCAGGTCTTTTTGAGGCTATTCTGATCAATTTTCTATGCTCCTAGATTGAATTTTGGTTTTAAGATGTTTTCTCATTTGGGTTTTCTGGCTGCATCTTTATTCACTAGCTGCAGAGTAGAAACTGGGGACCTGCTAATAAATGCTATCAATAAAAATGGAACTAATTAGGTTTCAGACATAATCTCTTATTATTATAATAAGTGCTCAGTGAGATAGGATAATGGAGTAATAAACCCCTGAAAATTGGGATTTAGCAGGGAAATACCAACAGAACTTGGAATTTAGTGTTGTGATCTCAGCGATATAGTAAATGTTTAATCAGCTACTATTGATAAATTTTGAGCAGCAGAAAGAGCCTGATACAGCAGCAACAGAGTTAACTTTTGGTATAGATGATTTGCAACAAATGTCTATGTCCATTGCTTTTAATAAAAAGAAAACAGAAGCCCTGATTTAGTGGTCTTCAAAGGATTTGAAAGGTTAAGGGATAGTAAAATTGGTGCAAGCATAACCAGATGCCTCTGTGCTTATAGTGAAGTAGGCTTTAGATGATCCATTTCCCTGTCATCATAGGTATTCATGATTTAAAGGAATTCCAAGCTATTAAAACCAGAATGCTAAGATTTCAATCATACTCCATAAAAATGTCAAAACCATTGGAGTAAAATGTTGTGATTCTTCTTGAAATGTTTATTTAAAAGCCCAGCTAACACGTGAATAGCAATGTAAATGACCATGATGGTAGATTTTTCTCCCCTTCAGGCTGTGTAATGTACTATCTGAGCATTTTTTGATTAATCTTTTATGTTGATTTCAGAGGAATCAATTTCTTACATCATCAGCCAAGAGCAAATCTTGAGCAATGAGTTCCAGAATGTTATGGTGCACAAATGAGTGATTGCCAACTTAGCCTGTTCAGCCAAGATAGCAGCTGAAATGAAGGCTAATAATTACATTTACAAAATGATACATGGTAATTTAAAATAATTTGGGGGGTTATGGTTGGCTTTAAAGTGTGTTTGTTAAGTGGAACTATTCCACAGTCTTCCATTAGATCCAGATTAGTATGTTATGAAGAAATTACTGCTCTGGTCTTCTGTGTTGCATATACTTATCAATAAGGTGGGCCATAGCTTGAAAGTTAGCAGGGAAAAAATACAGGAGATAACTAACCAATAATCTAGAGAAGTTTTATCTTAATAGAGACTTAAAATTTGTTTATGAAAAGGCTCCTTCTGCTTTAATTTCTCTTCCATTTTCTACCTTGCTTTTCCCTTTTTCTCTCTCCTCTCCTCTTTCTCCAACAGAATGGTAGCGTGCTCCAGAAGAAGGGCTACTTCTTCACAGAATATGTGTCTCTTATTCAAGTTAAATTTCACCTTGAAAGAAGCTGGGAGATGAGCAAGTGCTTTCTGCTTGGCACAAATGTGGATTTGTTCTCATAGAAGCAGAAAGTTAATGGGCGGAACAGCTCACGGATCCCTGTGGTCATCAAAGACAGATGCAGGTGGAATGCACATCATTAATGCCATCTTCTGGGTGAGAAGGAAATATAGCTAGCTGATGTGAAGATTAGTTCAGAGAAATACTGCTTTTTTTTTTATCCTCAGTTTCTAAAATGACTCCCTGCAGCATCTTCTTTTGCTTTGTTTTTGGAATCACGGCCAACTGTAGTTTTCCACTGATTCATACAAATCCCAGGCATATAACAACTATTTCTTGCCTTCCCTTCTGCAGTCCTACAGCAGGCTCCCCAAGAAAACCATTGTCTAAGGGGTTCCTTGGCTACTTCATCAGTCTCAAGGAGCAGCAAGAGTGGGGAAGCTGAGGGAAGCAGTCTTTCAAAGCAGGCAGTGCCCCAGGAGCAAGGAGAGGCAAGCAGAGCAGGTCCAGGGACTGCCAGACAAGCTCTCAGTGGTAAGGAATGGCCAAGACCAAGCCAGGAGCTCAGGTGAGCAGGGCAGGGGCAAGATCAGCCAAGCACCAGTCTGGGCATGGGCTTTTGGTTTTTTGGGAGGGTCCTGGAGTAGAGATTTGTTTCACAAGTAATCTAAACTTTGGAAGAGTGGGTTATCTCTAACTTGCTCATGAAGGAAAGAGGTAAGGCCTCAACCACCCCAGTGTGCCAGCTAGGATTCAAATGTGCACAGCAGGAAAACACTGTGGTGGTCAACTCAGATCAACAAAGGACTTTCCTGTGAATTAAATCTATCTTTTGAAATCTGTAACTGCCAGAGAATGCAGCTGTTGGAAGGGTAGAAAGAGAGAAGGGTGCAATAATTAGTCCAGATAGACCAGCAGATTTCTTTCTACCCAAGTGTGGGCAAAATCATACAAGGGAAACAAATAATAAGAGGAAAAAAGCCAAGAAAATATTCAAGAGAATACCTAGTTCCCAGAAGTGAGCAGAAACTGAGATCTGAGGGTATAAATCTGGAATGGAAATCAGCAACTTAAGGTTTTGTGAATGTTTTCTAGGATTCACTCTGTAACTGAGTGAGGTTACCTGCTTGGTTTGATTTTCACCTGGCTCTGGCCATCTGGAAATATGCAAAAAGATGAAAACTAATATAAACCATTCAACTAGGTTCTGCTGTAGGCATTTTTCATCTTTTTTTTTTTTTTTTTTACCCCAAATGATAGTTGCTCTTCGGACTTCCATTAGTTGCTTTCATTAGGGAAAGATTTTTAGAAGAAAGTTCACTCTGATTAATTTAATAATATAGATACATGGTCATACTGCTTCAGACTATTTCCATAGGAAATGAAAATAAATGTGGAGCTAGAATATAGTGGGTTGGTTTTTTTTTTTTTTTTTGGTAGTGCTCTCAAAGAGCTGAGAAGAACATTATTTCTACTTGTTTTGTCAAAGTTGAATCTTTTCTGTAAAAAGATTTAAAATATATAAGTGATCCAGAGCAGTGTGTATGTTTGTGAGTTCTCCAAGTTCTCTAAGTTTTACCACTGTTAATACTGCAAGTTTTCTGAGATGTACACATAAATAAGGCTTTTCTGAGCTTGGGGGAGTTTAAAAAAGAAGTTTCTTTGTGCCTTACAGTTTCTGGTGCATTAAGCACTATTGATCTTGTTATAACACCCTGATGCCATGCAAAAAAAACCAACCTTGCAAACACTCTAGTAGTGATTGAGTGACATGGAGGAAGGTAAACCTGTTATCTAATAGTATTAGAGAGCCTCAAAATTAGGGAATCTTGCTTTATTATTTGCAGTTTTATATTGATATTTCTTTAGCTTAACTGGTCAGTTAATTCAGTTCAGAAATAAAAGGAAGAAGAAATCAGAGGTGGAATTTGATCCTATTGTCAAGCTGTAATACCTTCAGTTAAGAGATCTGACTTGTTTGCATGGTTCTGTCAGGTAATATCTGTAACCTCAGGAAATCTGGAGAAAGCTGTTTCATAGGAAATATTTAATAGACACCCATTTGACAAAATTCTGCTGAAATACACAGATAAAAGATGCATGGAGAGATAGAAGAGGGAAATAACTTTGGTTTTTACAGCATGCTGCCAGGCTGCTAGTGGCCTTGTGATTCCCCAGCTCTTACTCCATTGAGGTTGCACCACAGTGACCAATTTAAATCTGCCATTTTCACAAGATGTGCTGCTACAGTTAGGTGAGAAATGGGTTTACCATTAAAAAAAAGCTTTCATAATTAAAAATAAAAAAATCCCTCAGCTGGTGTGAATGACATCAGGACCTTTCAAAGCTTAAAAAAAGAAACCAGCAAGCCTGACACCATCATTGGTATGTGTCAAAATGCATTAGCCTGACACCATAATTAGTATACCAACCAATATAGTATGCAATAATTGAATTAGTATGCACATGGGTAAGTATGTGTTGGGGAGAGTTCTTAAAATAAGTGATGGAAAGAGAAATTATGCTTCACAAACCTTTCAGGGTTCTTTCAGGGAGCTCCCAAGCTTATGGCAGTTGATACAGTCTGCCTGGGCAACTGGAAAGCATTGGGACAAAATCTCATGCCAAAATGTCATGAAGAATTTAGACAGTGAAGGAAAAAGAGCTCTCCATGGCAGACTAAATCCAGCAAAGTTGTATATAAAGAGATTCACACAGGGTGGAAAAAAAAGCCATGTCTGTAAAATAAGACTGACTGAACCATTACCAGTTGGGAATGAGACATTGCCCTAAGTGTCAGCTCAGCATTCAGTGGTCAAAAAAGCAAATTTCATGTTAAGAATTCCCAGGAATAGAATAATGAGTAAGTTGAGCAAAACAACTTTTCCTTCTGCCACTGAGAAGGTGTGTGCCTGCCTCTGTCTCAGAAATAAGATGTATTAAAAACTTGGAAGAGTTCAGAGAAAGTCAGGATAGATGATCAAAAGCATGGAGCACTTTCCTTCATAATAAGTAAGCAACCTAAGACTTCTTCAGACAGGAAGAGTGACTGAGAGATGGTACAGTTGCAGGTAGAAAAGAGATTTTCCCCATCTCTTCCAAAACACTTCTGGAATGTAGACATTAAGGGCAAGTTCAAAATAAGCAAAAGGAGACTGATCTTCACACAACTCAGAACTGAGCTGGGAAGTTCTGACAGGTTTTTGGGTGATAAACACTCACATGATCAAAAAAACTGCTCTGTGTTCAATGAAAGAATATCCACCAAAGGTTATAGAGACTTCAAAAAACAATAGAATGCCAAGAGGTGGATTTAGGAGCAGTGTCATTGTGTCTAAGCTTCACTTCTTCCCCCTGTCCACCTTTGGCTACTGCTGACTTAGATGGACCCATCTTCAGGCAAATGTCTGTTTTCTTATGCTCTCTGCTTGATAAATCTGACACATTTCTTTTTCTAATGTTGTGAAGTACAATTTCTAGGAGTTTTTTCAAAGTAATAAATTTCCAGAATCTTAAGTAGAATTTATTTTTCCTTGTTCATAATGTGAGGAAGTTATTTCTCATCCATTTGCAGTTATCATTCTTGTTCCCTGTCTCCCTTGAAGAAATTAAGAAGAAAATACTATACTCTTCCAAATTCATAAAATACAATAGTCTTCCAAATGTCATTACAACAAACCAGGGTGGGGTATGAAAATGGCAAGAAGCACAATCCTTCTGGTCCTTATTTTCAAAAGGAACAATTTCAGTGCTGAGTAACCTCTGAAGGAACAGAGATGCAGGTGGGTTTCCACAGATGGATTTTCAGCCAGTTCTCCTGGCATAAATACTTGAGCAAAATTAATGCACTATCAGGGGGGTGTGTAGCCTTGCTTTGTTAGGAGCACTTTTCCTACCCTTGAACAACACACAGTGCATTCAGCATCAGTTTTATTCCCCTTTTAATTTGGAAAGGAAAACTTATGTTCCCAAAGGCATGCCTCACTTTTCATATGAAGTATTGTATTTCCATGATTTATTGAGATATTAACATGGAAATGGTGATGTTAAACAATACTTGGAATAGCTCTAAAAGTGTAGTGGGAATCATGATTTCATAAGAAGAAAATTAGTTATGTAGGTAACATTATTGTATAATTTCCCATAGGATCTCTACATCAGGCAAGATTTTATTATATTCTAAAACAAAGTTGCTTGCACTCACTTTAAATATAAAGTACTGCTGAATACACCAATATCATAAGGCTGCTCCCAGTACAAGCAAAGACATCTGTTAATGGTACCATGAATAGTTATGAACTGTGGTACTCAAATGGCTTTGCCAGCAAAGCTTTGCCTCCTAATTTATTTTTATAGCAAATGGATGCCTCATTTTTCATGGTTTGGTAGTTTGCATTCAAATGTACCAATAACTTCCAAGGCAATCACTTTTACACAGCATGTTTTATTTGAGAACATAAGATGCAATATCTAGTGGTGTGTTGGTGGGTAGTCTTCTCCATCAGCAGTTTTGGATGAAGCTTTATGTTATTTTTTTCTTTTTTCTCTTCTTTTTTCTTTTCCCTTTTTTCCTTACCCACCTTTTTTTCCCCCCTTTTTTTCCCTTTTCCCTTCCCTTTCTTTTCCTTTTTCCTTTCCTTTCCTTTCTTTTTTCTTTTCCCTTTCCTTTTCTCATCAGGAAAAGGAATGTATTACATAAAAGTATGCTTATTGTATGGAAGATTTAATTTAATTTCTTGTCACACAAATGAAGAGGGGTAAAGGCTTTTTAATTGCACTGGGTTTGTCATCCAGTATGCTACAGCTGAACTGGGCATTTTACATCTTCACTTATTCCTGGAGGCATTGCCAAAAGCTAGAAAGGAACATAAGTGGTTTCAGCTGTCATAGAGCAGAGTTCAAAAGCCCCTAAAGGCTTCCCCAGAAATGAGAGAGTGAATTAAACCCTGCCTAAACTATTGATTTCTTCTTTAATTTCTGGCAGTTAATACTAAATTATTCCAGAATCAGTTAGTGATGATGACCCAATTAAGAGTCAGAAGCTACTTCTTGGGCTCCTCAGCTACCTGGTGCTTTGTTGTCCCAGAATCAACCAGCCTTGTGTGGGCTGGGTGGCCCTTGGCTTGCTGGGCTGTTGGCACACTGGGCTTCAGCTGTGCTGAGAGCCAGAGTTCATGGACTCCAGTGTTGTGGATCCTCCTCTGTGTGCTTGGCACTGCTGCCAGCTCTTGCAAATTCAATCCAGTTTCCTGTAGTAGGATGCCACTAACCACTGGGGTGTGCACGGCTGCATAAAAAGAAGTGGTACTCTTTGAGGGCAGATGCAAACTACTGAGTGACTAGTAAAAAACCCATCTGATGTATCATACTAGGACAATGGGAGGTCTGTAGTGATTTGGTTTTGAAAGGACTTTAGGAAGAAAAAAAATAATTGGGAATCTCATGACAGAATGATGATCAAAATTAAAGCTTCTTACAAAACAAGAATACAACGATGGTTTTAGAAGAGCTTGTTTAAGCCTTTTATAGGTGTGCTGGCTGGTTTGGGGATGGGTTTTTAATTGAGATTTCTTAAGTGTTTTCTAAATATAGGTTCAGGTTTCCTCATCTTGTCAGTCTCACAAAGTAGTCCTATGAGGGTCAGACTCTGAATTGCAAATGCACCTGACTAGCTTTGGGGCTAAACACAAAATGGGATTATGCTGAGCTATGCTATTGCTGTTCTCAAAGGGACTCCCAGCTCTGAGCAGCTTCACTGACCAGTCAAATGCCATCTCTCCTCTGTGGGAGACAACCTCCAAACCTCCAAGGTGTTGTATATCCTGCTCTGGTGGCCCTTGCACAGACTAATTCAAAACTGCATTTAGTAACTCCAAAACTGCTTTTTTTTTAACTCCTGTAGCAATGAAGTCATAGTATTTTCTAAGTATCTATTTCTCCCACTCTTGGCAACACTCAGCTTTGGGATTTTGCTTAATTGAAGGTGTTGCAGTTTGGTCACCAAGACCTAATTTATCAACAGAGCACACCCCTGCTTGAGCTACAGCAATAGCTTCAGTATGAGTCGAAGTAGCTTTGGGAAAGCTGCTGGTTTCCCTGTCTCCATGTCCTGTAATTAAAACAATCAGCTCAAGCCTCCAACCAGCACAGGCAAAGCAAAGCCTACTGCAAGATCCAGTTGTGTGAGAGTCCAGTTCTTGCAGCAGATCAAGTTTGGGATGAGTCAGATGAATGCCAAGCTTGGCAGCTAAATAATTGTTTATTGCCTCAGCCTGTTTTTATTACTCCTTTCCCCTTTCACTAGCATCACCTTTCCATATCAGTTGTAAAATGCAACCTGTTAGCTAGCATTTAGAACCTTTTTGTCAGAAAAATACAGTTCTGAAACACATGATGGTGATATTCTAGTAATAAACCAATTTTTTTGTGTGTGTGAAACATAATTAACTTATTTTTATACCAGTGGTAGCAACAAAAAGCTGGCCCTGCAAAAATTGGGTGTCAAAATAACAAGTCTCACGGGGCTCTGCTGCCAGTGGCCTTTCTTTGTGCTGGAGCAAACCCATCCCAGCAGCTGGCAAAGCAAAGCACTGTGGAAGGTGTGTTGTTTGAGGCACTCTCAGAGACATGCTTTCCATGGTGCAGCACTTGGGCCATCACTGCTAAATGGAGCTGACACTGATTTGTCACTTCTGGAGGCTGGGGCATGATAAACACAGAAGCTGCTGCACTGTAGGGGATATTGATCAGATCTAGTTAGTGTGTGGTGACTGCATGCTAGGGAAATCAATTGGGCAGATTACTCTGTGCTCACTGGCAAGTAAAGCTCAGCTCAAGATGTGATCAATCCACCAATCTATAGTGACAGACTAATACATTAAAACAGATTGATCCTTGAGCTCCACTAAATCAGGTTAAATCCTTGTCCTTGGGTGAGTTTGTTTTACAGCAATACAATTTAAGTATGACTGCTTTGGGGTGCTGTTAAAAATCTTTAAATGCAGTATTTTTATTAACATGGATTCTGGTCTGACTGTGGAACTGCTGATACAGCTCCTGGCTGTGAGTGATGGGGAAATGTTAAGTAGCTAACTAGGATGGCATTTGGATCTTGAGTTTTCAGAATTCTTTTTGAAGTGGTTTTCAATGCACGACTGACATTTGTCAAAGTCTTTTTCTGGGGTAAAATGCATCATTTATCCTGCTGAGTTATCTGAGAGGTGTATGAGCAGATAAAATCTACAAGAATAATTAACTAGACTGAAAAGGACAAAAGAGAATGTATGCTTATGCTATATGAACTTTAACAAAGATATTTAATGGAAATAATTAATGTTAGTCTCAGCTCTGCCTGGATTTTTAAACCTCATATAGTCTTGTTTTCTCAAAGAACTGGTCCTGGAGTCTCTTCCCTCTATATGCTGTAACAAGCAGAAGCAGAGTTTGGGACTGAGGGGTCTTTCTTTCAGTGCTTTTAATGTCTTTTTATTATTTTTTAATATATTGGATCTTAACATGCCTATGAATCCACCTTAAATCCTTTTTTTGTTGTTGTTTAAAAAAATATTTTTTTTTTTTGCTCAGCGTAATTGTTGAGATGGGATGAGAGAAAAATCACTTTCATGAAAAAATAATACTCTCTAGTTGTATTTTCTAGAATAATTAGTATTATTTAACGAGCACTAGTCTAATTTGCTTTTTGGTGTGGTCTGGGGAGTTGTTTTGGTTTGTACTGTGCATATGTTTAGTCCCATCTCTAGTTTTATGGGTCTAAAATTGCCAGATATTGAGTCTTCAATAGGTGTATTATCAAAATAACTGGGGTTTTTCTCCTTGCACAAGTTACTTTTTTTTCTGGTTGCTGTGAACTGGTAAAAAAGCTACACTTGCCAGATTGTAGCATGGCATAGATCTGCTTTTTATTCTAGTTTCTGACTGAACCATTGACTTCTTCAAAGACTGCAGCAGCTAAACCTGAAAGTGAGTGCACTAGTCATTAATTCCACTGCCATGCTCACCACCTAAAAATTCTCTGAAATCTAAATAGCAAAATAATTATATATCTATATATATATAGACTGGAAAGCTAAACATGGACAAAAAACCCAGCATTTTACTAATTCCCACATGGAAGGCTAGTTTACCTTGAGAAATGAGGCTGAAGGTCATGGAACATTGACATTTGGGCTGTAGCAGTGCTGGAGGCAGAAGGAAATTTGGAAAGGAAAATTCCTCTATGTAGATATCAATATTTTTCATGATTCCAAAGCTCTTCCAACAGAACCACTTGTAAAAAAATAAAACAAAAACAAACACAAAACAGCAAACAAATAAATAGAACAAAACAAAATATTTTTACTAATATGAAAACCATTTAAAAAAAAAAATTAATATTTCTGGATTAAATAAATAACCATAAATAAGATATCTGCAAACCATTGCTTCCTACAGTGATGGGGGCCAACATTTGCTGAATTAAAAAGGGAATTGTCTGGGGTTTTTTCAACCTGCTTTTTCCCCAGGAGCAAAACTGTCAGGAGCAGTTCAGGATCATAAAGTCTAGTGTAAAAAAATCACAGAGAGTGATGACAGTTTGACTTCTGTGGCTGAAAACTGTACATTACTGAGCACGGACACTTGAATCAAGTGGCAGAATAAAATGGAATTTAAATATTTCTCAGACCATCTAGACAAAAGTGAGTGCTATGGATTTGTTAGAGACACAGTCAATGGACACTGTGGTCAGTCTTTATTTTTGCTTAGACAACAGTCTTCATTGTTAGTCTAATTCTTATCATTTGTATTCTACACAGAGTCAAGCATGGAAATGGCCTTAAATTTAAATGTTTAGTACCTCATCTTGGTTTTTCTACCCAGCCCTGGCCTTTTAAACTCAGCTGTTTCAAGGGGCAAATCTAGCTGAGGCATTAGATAACCTTTCACAGATAAAGTTTCTTCTTTAATTAAACAATATCCCTGAAAGCACAAATCTAAAAAAACCATTATTTTGGTTTTATCAGACCATGAATGACTCTCCAGTATCAAGTGGGATGTGTAGAGCTTTCTTTTTGGTTATAATCTGTTTA
>JAOEGS010018060.1:59529-95228 GCA_025447755.1 Corythornis vintsioides | reverse complement strand
TAAATTATGTATATATAATATTCCAAGCCCAAACCTCTCCTACTTTTCAGCACAACTGTAGATAAAAACTTCACAGTCAACTCTCTCACTGAGTAAAAACATGGAACTGCAAGGTGGGGATTTGCCCACAAGAGGTCAGGCACATCCAGACGATACCGAAGGGTTTTAGAAGTGTGTTCTTTAGAAAACAATTATTTCTGTTTAGTTTCAAAGCATATTTTCCTTTTATCATCTGTTGCGTTCAGAAACAATCTGATGTGTCCTCAGCTACACGCACCTCAAACTGAACTAGAAAAAAAAGACATTATTTCCCTGAGAATGGTCCGAATTTTGGGGGCATGTTGCTGATTTGGCACAACAGTGGATGTCTCCTGAAGAGGTTGTGGCCCGTGGAATTTACCAACCACATGGTCCAGAAGCCTGAGTGGGGAGCCTGGAGTGTGTGAGAAGATAAACACTTTGGCAGCTTTTAGTTTGTGCCATACAAAGATACCAGCTCTCCAGGTCTGTGGTGTCCCAGTGGCTGGGCTTTCCTACATGTGTGTTGACAGGCACTTAAGGAATGCCACACTGCAAACACCTGAAATCTGTATTTTGGAACAAGGATCCAATGTCAGGCACCAGCTCCAAGCTGCGATGGGTCTCCACAGAACTGTAGGAGTTAATTGCAATACTGGATTATTGTCCACCCCTTTTTCTCTGGTGGGATCAAGCTGGAAGAAGCACAGATCAAACCAGTGTTTATTAGACAAGCCTGTTATTAATTGCAAGGAATTTATGGCACACTGCAGCACTGGTCATACAAGGGTTGTATGACCTGTGGTTGATGCTGGTGGATTTTGACAGATTCAGAAGGGTCTTGGTGTTTAGTTTATCAGTTTTCATGGATACAGCAGGACTTTTGGTCTCTGGAGTTGATCAGTTCTTGGCAGCCTTTCCCATGCTATTGCTTGGCATGTGCTTTCCCCCTCTTTAGCCTGCTGGTTTCTGGTACTTATTTCTCCATCCACACACAGGCTTGTTGAGCCATTCACACAAACTCACCCAGAGGGGGCTTTTAAGACATGGTCTTCAGTTTATCTCCAGCAAAATATAGAATTCTACTTGTTTTTCTACCAGCATCAGCAGAGCAGATTATAGCATAGTTAAAACATGAAAGCCTGTGAAGTTGTTTGATGGGAAGCTATAAAAGGTGACATTAGTGAAAACATTATAAACATCTCTGTCCTTTCTTTTTATTATCCTCTTTTGAAGGGAAAACCACAGGGAATTGTTAAGTTGCTGTAGTGCAGGCTCTGCACCAGGTCACTGACTGAAAAGAGCTGTATTTATCTGAATTCTCCTCCCTTTCTCCCTGCCAATGCATAGGCAAATACTCCCACACAGCCTTCAACTGTGCTTTTGAGCTCCTAAGTGCTTCTGAACGGTTTCCATTCTAGGAACATTGGAAATGGCAAAGATTTGGCTTTTTTCAAGATAATATATCAAGACTTTTGAAATCAAAACAACTTGGGTACACTCTGCTTTACTAGACGATCCAGTCCTTCTCTACAACTGGTGCAGAAAGGGAGGATGGACTGTTGTTTCTGGTGGAGCAGGATCCAAGAGCTAGCTTGCAGTGCAGAGTGTCTCTGTTATACCTAGGCTTTCCTCTAGCATTTAGAATTAATCCTTTCTGTCTTGTTAGGTGCTGGAATAAGGAAAATATTAATCAGGTAATTCTGAGGTCTTTCTGGAAAAACAAAATCACCTAAGTTAAGAAGGATACTCAGAACAATAACAACAGAAAAACTAAGTGCACTTGAGACCAGGTGCCTGGTTGTTTATTTTCTGTAATGTTTGTTATCTCTGATAGTCTTTGGAAGAAACATTTGACAGGAAGGGTCATTCCTCTTGTTCTTAAGTTGCCAGGCACACCCAAGAGCAAACTGGTGAGGCTTAGCAAGCAGCAGGAGCATCAGGCAGTGCCCTCACTGACCATAATGCAGACCCACAGCCTCTGAATCCTAGAATCAGAGAATGGTTTGAGTAGGAAGGACCTTCAAATATTGTCTAGTCTAACCCCTGTGACACTGGCAGGGACACCTTCCATTAGACTGGGTTGCTCAAATCCCCATCTAAGCTTTCACACTCCCAATGATGGAGCATCCACAGCTTCTCTGGGCAACAACAACCTGTTCAGTGCTGCCCAGAGAAGCAACAGCCCACAGCCTCAAGTGCTACATCTTGTTCTTTAAACCTCTGCAGGGATGGTGACTCCACCACCTCTCTGGGCAGCCTGTTCCGGAGCCTCACTGCTCCCTCAGGAAAGAATTTCATGCTAATATCCAATCTAAACCTCCCCTGATGCAACTTGAGGCCATTTCCTCTCATTCTATCATTAGTAATTTGGGAGAAGACCAAGAACCAGACACACACACTCACACACCCCCCCCACTCAACCCCAGCTGCTAGAGGTAGGATTTTTTTTCATTTTGAACTGAACTATAATATTTTCTCATTCCAATATTCTGCAGTTGTCTCACTGGGACAAAGTCACAAGGTTCCCTTTTCCCCTTTAGTAGAAATACATTTTCTGAATATTTAATATCTTTTATTTGCACTTTTTGGCACAAGACATGACTATGGAGGAAGATCATGAGTCTTAACTGGTTGGGTTTTTTATAGTGCTTCTGCAAATACCCAGTAACACTAAGAAAAGCAAGTGAAGTAACTCTGGCATGCAAATAGATTAATGGGGAGTGGAAAGAGAGTCCACTGCTTCACTCTATTAAACATGTCCTTCCTCTGGGGTTGACTTGAGCTGCTTTTCTACCCATAGAGGTGAGATGATCAGAAGTTCTAGATGCTTTATGGGCCTTGGAAACAAAGGGTGCCAGGCCAGTCTGAGATTGTGAGGTGGAACACTATTTACAGAAATAATTTTGTCACTCCAATGTAGACAGGGCCAAAGGCAATGTTGACCTTTCTCACAAGTTGCCCCAAAGGGGAATTTCAGCATCAGATGTACACTGTAAATAAGGTAACCAGTGAAAGGTTAAGTTTTAAGAAAAATACAAAATGTTAATGACTACTGAGGTTATTCTGACCTAAATAGAATGACTCTGATAGGCTGGTAAGAATCAGATGTCCTAATACACTAATTTTGTGCAGGCTTGGAAAAAGAATATATAAAGGTGCTATAAAAGTGTGTTTAAAGGACATTTTTTTCCCCCAGTGCTAAATTTAATACCTCTCAGTTTTCTCCTCAGCATTCAGCATACTTAGGGGCCTAAGTACAAGTATAAAAATAAGCCAGAGGCCATTTATTCAGTAGCTTATTGTTCTGTAATTGGGTTGAGAAGCCACCTTTATTTGAGTAACAGATTATTAATTTCCTCTTCACTTGGTTTTTGCACGTCTGCAGACATGCAGCTTCCTCAAACCAGTTTTAGAGGAGCTTATATAGCAGCAAGAAATGAAGCAAGAAGTGCATGTTTATTTAGGGTCCTTTTATATGGTCTGTGACCAAAACCTTTTTGCTGTTTTTCTTACATGGTAAAGCAGCAAAAAGAAACAAACCTGTAAGATTTCTGAATACATGACATTTTAGGATGTGTTGTTTATACTGGGCCTTCTTTGTGATGCAGGTGTGAGGTGAGAGCTGCTGGATTGGCATGTAGCAGAGCTACCAGAAAAAAAAAATGAGTTCAAAAATCCAGAAAGTCTAAACATAACCCTCCAAACTGATTCACAACCAAAGCCACAGACAGGCTGCATCTCCAGTTTCTCACATGACACAATATAGATGTGTGCATAATAACAGAATGTCCTAAAAAAAAAAAGAAAGGAAAAATAGAAAACAAAGGAAAACTGGGCCAGGGCTGAAGATGATCAAAATTTTCACCATGGTTCCATCCTGCTCCCACAGAGCAGGAACATTCATCTGCTGATTTTTTGGGCTCAAGATGCTCCTGCTTTTTGAACGTGTAGTAGCCACCCACAGCTCCACTGCTTCCTGCCTTCTGTTTGATTGTGCTTCTATTAATGGCATGAATACTTGTGGGTTTTTCAGTGACACAGTTTAATAATTTCAATTTGCAAACAACAAATAACTCATAAAAGCAGAAAAAAAAAAAGCAACTGTAATCAAATAGTCTGACCTTCATAGCAGAAGGCACTGGATGTCCCTGAATCAATCCCTGTTTCAATCAAATAACCTCTTAAATAATCTTACAATCAGACACTCTCTTAATTATTGCATCACACTTCTTTTGCATGACTGATGTTCTCTTACTTCAGAGGCATCTCCTGTCAGCACTGATGATGGGTAAGAGAGGCAAAGGGAAAGCAGCCTGGTGATGAAAAACAAGTATGGTCACTGCTTGGAGAATTCAATGTTTCAGTTCTGCATCCCTGCCAGATACTGCTCAGAGAGCCAAAGGAAGATTGGTTCCTACTAATTAAAATGCAGGGAGGGGGAATAGGGAAGAAGAAGCTGCTTGATTTCCTTCTTAAATCTGTAACTTTGTTCCTTATGGGGAGCTAATCTCCTGCCAAGTGACACTGGCACTAAATCTGGGAAATGCCTTCCCAAAGTTGTTCGTCTGCTGAAGGTGCAGACTGGGACAAGGCTGAGGTGACACTGGGCAGGAGATCTGCTCTGCTGTGAGATGACACTGGGAGCTTCACACTGGGAGAGTGCTGTGCTGTGCCCACTGAGCCCTGTTCCTGCTGGATCCATCCCCACACCTCAGCTGACAACTGCTTTTCATAGTTAAACTATGAACCATTGCTAAATGAGTAATCTTTTACTAGAAGTAGTAACCAGTCAGCTTAATAGGAATTAACATCTTATTAGAACCACTCCCCTGAGCTGTGGTTTTTGCAGATTTCATGTGGATGCTGTAGAAGCCTCTCTCCTGAAGTTTCTGTCCTATTAGCAGTGTTATATTTATGTGTATTTATTTTTACACTGACTGTGTGGCTGTCAACAGCTTCCTGACTGAGTCCAGAAACTCATTCCCCTCTAACAGACAGGTTAGTGCCTGTCAAGCAGCACAAAGAACAAAAGGTCTGAGGGACTCAGAGCATCAATTTGAATATTTAACAAGTTTCTTTTCATGAAAATCCCTGCCTGTGTACTTGTGGCTGCACTGGAGAGCTTGGTCAATACACATTTCTATTACCTAGTAGTTCACACTGTATGATGCTTCAGTTTTAGAATGATACTTTTTTAATGTAGCTTGGTTTTAAATTATTTTATATTACAATATATTTCAGTAGTCAGACTTGAGAGGCTCATAACATGAAGCTTCCAGGGCTTGAAATCTCAGAGATGGCAGCAATGACCTCACCTTAAACTCAGAGAGACAACTGGTAAAGTAGAATAGGGATCACTCCTTGCTATGTGTGGTGAAATACAAACCTGGGGAAACATGGAGGTTGAGAGCTCTTGGTGAAGTTACCAAGGTTTTCATCCCACTTATTTCCATGCTGGCAAAGACTCTTTGCCATGCTGCCATAGATGGCAGTGGCTCTGTGTGTGCCCTCAGTTCTCTCTGGGCCATTTTTGCCATCCTTCAGAAGCTCAGGACAGCTTTGTGGTCGTCTCCTAGTTTTTGCTCTGTGTACCAAATCTGGGGACACTCTGTGGTCATCTCCTGGTTTTTGCTCTGGTTACCACATCTGGGGACACTCTTTGTGGTCATCTCCTGGTTTTTGCTCTGGTTACCACATCTGGGGACACTCTGTGGTCATCTCCTGATTTTTGCTCTGTGTTCCAGCTCCCTCTCCACGTGCTGGGACACAAGCTTTACCGTTTGGGTTTTCTTCTTCTTCTTCTTTCTCTCTAAGCCTTTATTTTCTCCACAGGCATCTCCAGTCCCTGCCAAGAGCTGCACTTGGTGCTGTTTTTCTTTCCTTTCTCTCTGAGAAGGAAGCCATGCAGGGTGCTAATATTCCAAGCTCTCCCAAGCTGCTGTTCAAAGCTGACATACGTGAGGGCAATGGTGCACTGGAAGGTGTTGAGCTGTAGGTGGTTGTCAATCTGTCCTCCTTCCCCTCCTAGCTCTCACAAAGTTTTGACCACCATAACTGAACATAAACAGCAACAAACCTTGCAGGCAAATACCAACACATTTGGATATAAAGTCCAGTTCATTAGTATTTTTGGATGCTGTTTTAAGTTAGGGCAAAATGTTGTCTCAGTGCCAAATAATACAGGCAGCACTGGTCTTCTAGTAGGCACCTAACATCATGGAAATCAGTTTATTTACAGTTTATCTGCTGATAAATTATACTAGAAGCCACAATCAGTTTCATAATCTCCTATTGCTAAAAGAAAAATACATTAAATGTGTCTGGGTGGCATTGCCATTGCAATATGGGAACCAGTGAGGCAAGGAGTGATATAGGGGCAACTTGCCTACAGTACAGAATTATTATCTGAATACTGGAATATTAGAATTATATGTTTGTGCAGCTGCCATCCACACCTTGGAAAGGCAGAGGATTTAAAACTAAATGCATTTCAGGTAAGGACAAAAGTCTATCTTCACAAATTAGAGAGTGCCAAAGACACTAATTCTTTCCTTAGAAAAAAATATTTCCTTATTCAAGCAAGTTTCTATTTTAATTTAAAAAACACTAAGATTTATTGATATCTAAAAGAGGCTACTATATAAAGCTGCCAATAGGCTGCTATATAAATCTGTCCCTTTCCACCCCTTCCTTTAATTGCCTGCTAAAGCCAACAATTCAGTCACAGTTCCATGACAATTCTGTGACAAGTCTGGTGACAAGTCAATTCTGTCATGTCTGGTGTCAGTGGAACCATGCTGTCCTGCACTGCTGATCACAGTGCTCTGCACAGAGCAAGAGCATTATCTGAAGCTTCATTTTTAGGCTCACTGCAGAAATTTATTCTGTTTCTGGGGATAATTTGAAGAGATGCACTTAAGGCTTTATTTTTTTTGCCAGGACAGAGCAGGTAACCTGCTACATGGAGTTATGCAGAGGATGGGCAGCCAACCTCACATGGTCTTCATGAACCTGACATTCAGTCACCCCCCCTGTGTGATTCAGACCACATTCAGGCTGGTCCCCTCTCTCAAATACTGGCTGACCCTGGTGGTACTCTTCTTTACCCAAGGGCTTCCTACATTGGTCTGCAGAACCAAGTCCAACTCATCCTTATGTTGGAACATTAAAAAATTATGGACATCACTTGTATTATTTTCATGTGTAACAACGGGTGTCAAAACCAGCAAGTAAATAGTTCTGATTTTAAAGCACTGAAAATCCCCTGAGCAGCTGAGAGGTTAGACTGGTTGCACAGCAAGTGCTGCC
The DNA here is from genome assembly GCA_025447755.1 of Corythornis vintsioides. Classification (NCBI taxonomy): domain Eukaryota; kingdom Metazoa; phylum Chordata; class Aves; order Coraciiformes; family Alcedinidae; genus Corythornis; species Corythornis vintsioides. Next base: position 87,899 of record JAOEGS010018060.1, on the reverse strand, counting down.
TGAGCTTCAGAAGTCAAAGCTTTTAGCTGTGACATCCCTTCATGCATGATTGAAGGTATAATCTCTATCACTAAATTTGACTTTTTCACAGGGTTACCAGGAGACAGGGTCTCATTTTACACACTATCTTTTCATTTCTGGTTGGGTTTTGTTTTTTTTTTTTTTTTCATTTCACATTTAATGGTCTTCTGTTTGACACATTCTCTTTTCTGCATAGTTTCAGGAAGGAAAAGAAGACTCCCACACCATTGCTTGGCTTGGCTAGTACTGTCTGCCTTCATACTAATAATACTGTGCAGCTTTTGTACTAACAAAACCACACCTAAATAATTTTCACTTGGCTTGGAGCATCTGCTATCTCCTCCCACATTTTTCCTTAAATCTTAACACAGGGTCTCTTTAAGAAAACTTTTCTTCATTACAGGTCCAGGTTGAAGGAACTTGCAGTCCTGGTGGACAGTAAGTTATCCTTGGGACAGCAGTGTGCCCTTGTGGCCAGGAAGGCCAATGGTATCCTGGGGAACATTAAGAGTGTGTCCAGCAGACTGAGGGAGGGTTCTTCTTCCCCTCTACTCTGCCCTAGTGAGACCACATCTGGAGTGTTGTGTCCAGTTCTGGGCTCCCCAGTTCAAGAGGGACAGAGAAACACTAGAGAAAGTCCCAGTGCAGGCTACGAGGATGATGAAGGGACTGGAACATCTCTCCTATGAGGAAAGGCTGAGAGACCTGGGACTGTTTAACCTGGAGAAGACTGAGAGGGGATCTTGTTAATTTTAATATCTGCAGGGTGAGTGTCAAGTAGAAGGGGCCAGTCTCTGTTCAGTGGTGCCCTGTGATAGGATAAGGGGCAATGATCACAAACTGGAACAGAGAAAGTTCCACCTCAACATGAGAAAAAGTTTCTTTATAGTGAGGGTGGCAGAGCCTGGACCAGGCTGCCCAGAGAGGCTGTGGAGCCTCCTCTAGACCCACCTGGACATGTTCCTGTGTGGTCTGCTCTGGCAGGGGGGTGGACTCAATGATCTCCAGAGGTGCCTTCCAACCCCCACCATTCTATGATTCTGTGGTAGTTCAACTCTCTCATCCAATTGATGCTCTTTTAAAATACTTTTTATTCTGTGAGTGGACTTCATTGGTTTGAAACATTACTGTATTGGAAAAAATGACTAAGTGGCTGAAGTATAGTTTGTTAATTGTATAGGTAAAGTTTCTCTTCACTGTCTTCTTCTCTTCCCTCAGGCAGTGGCTTTCTTACCTCTCAACCAATTACAGCTGGGCAGTACTTGCAACAGGGATTCATAATTTTAGAAGGAACTCATGGAAACAGATGGCCCCAGATTTTTTTTTTTTTTGTATGAGGACTGCTGAACTCCTTTAGTATCTAATTTAGGGAAAATCTGTGAGCTGACAGCAGGATAGGACTTATGCTATATTGCCAGCTTCAGGCATTAAAAAATAACAAGTTTTGTAAATGTAATGAACTTTTAAATTTGCCTTGTGATTTTTCAAGCTGCAAGTGGTCTAATTTTCAAATATTTCTCTGGAAGGATGAAAGCTAAGAACCTACCTTCCTTTCACATTAAAAAAAAAAAAAAAGTCATATGGGGATTTGGAAACTGAGGTTTCACAAAAGGCATCATGTTTTGTGAATCCCACAGAAAAACCCTGGTGGACTTGCAACTGTGCAGCTGACAGTACACAACAGGGCAGTTCTGTGCCCTCACTAGTGGGCACAGAATAATAAAATTGTCAGGGTTGGAAGGGACCTTAAAGCTCATCCAGTTCCAAACCCCCTGCCAAGGGCAGGGACACCTCCCACTAGAGCAGGTTGCTCAGAGCCCCATCCAGCCTGGCCTGAAAAACTTCCAAGGCTGGGGCTTCCCCCACCTCTCTGGGCACCCTGTGCCAGGGTCTCAGCACCCTCCTGGGGAAGAAATTCTTCCTCATGGCTGATCTGAATCCACCCAGCTCTAGTTTGGATCCATTCCCTCCAGTCCTGTCACTGCCCAACAGCCTAAAAGGTCCCTCCCCAGCTTTCCTGGAGCCCCTTCAGATCCTGGAAGCCACAAGAAGCTCTCCCCAGAACCTTCTCTTCTCCAGCCTGAACACCCCCAACTTTCTCAGCCTGTCCTCACAGGAGAGGTGATGAGTTAATTAGAGGCAAGAAGAGGTATTGCATCTAGGGCATGTGCCCCTGGGTGTGGGTATGCACATCACAGAGACATGCTGATGAATCCACAAAGCTCTTTCCCAAAGTGTTGTCTTTCCAGTAGTGCACAGAGGGTAGTCCATCTTCATGGACTGTCCACTGAGGAGTCAGTACTGGGTGACAGACAGGGAGAATCTACCTCTTGCTGGTGACCTCCCTCACAAACACCAGTCATTCCAAGTGTCTGCAAAGTAAATGTAAATTTACATCTTGATTCCAAGTAATTGTGCTTAGAGTAAGGGCAAATTGCCATTCAATCCTTCTCCACACCACTTCTAACTTGACTGACTGAGAGCAGAGCAGCTTTGTGTAGCACAGGGATGACAGGTGACACTTGTCATATCACACCCAGATGGGACACTGCAGCAGCTGGACACCAAACCAGCTTCTTTTTGGGCTGCCAGTGCATTTTTATCCACTTCATTTGTGACAGTGGTCAGTGCTACTGTTAAAAAAACCCAACTCCTCCTTTCCAAGAATTTTGCTTTGTAAAGAAGTAGTGACAAAGATCAAAAAGGGAAAATAAACCCAAAACTATAAGGGGATTAAAAATCAAAAGGAGATAACAAGGATCAGGGCATAGGAGAGAAAAAGTAGTTGAAAAGGGAGGAGAACAATCAATGGAAACAGGAGGAAGAGGAACCTTAGGAGACATGAGAGAGTCCCTGGAGCCCTTCTGAAGGAACACTCCACCTCCTTAAACATTTCCCTTCCTTAACAGGATGATTCTGTGATTCTACAAGGCTCAAACTGCACCTGGATCTCTTTGGTGGAGTGTTGTGGTTTCCTGACAAGTCTCCTATTTGAAATTAGGTCCATCCTTGTCACTCTAGTGAATGTAAAGCTATTTTTTCCCGAGCCAAAGTGGTCAGTGTAGTCTTTGGGATTGGTTGCTTTGTTGGTTTGGGTTTTTTTTTATGTAAAAGGACTGTTTCTTTTCTCTCACAGCAAAGCCAGAGAACCCTGACAAGGAGCTGCAACACCACCTAAGATGCTGCAGTAGAGGGAGCCACATCATCACCATCCATAATGGATGCTGTAAGTACACTGCACTTACCTTGCTCCTCTGTCAGCATCTGTCAGCCAAGTGAACTCTCACTTGCTTGGGTAGAATATGGTCTGTAGAAAGAAACCTGTCCTGGATGCTCAGGCCTCCTCCATCACCACAATTTATTTAACCAATACAAAATCAGATCTGCCCCAGGAAGAGCCATAATCAAAAGAGGAAAGTCAGTATATGCAGAACCCCACTCACAGGGGTTTCTTCTGTCAGATGGTTGTGGGTCACTTTGCCTCAGCTAAAAGGTTAGATACATTTTCCAACTGTTTTCTAGCACTATTGTGTTTACCTAAATATTCGTGGCTGTTACAATCACCAAAGCTCTGAAGAAAAAGGAATAATTGCAAGAATATATAACACACTTGGATCAGTTTCATGGTAGTGATTTTTCTGTTAAGCTCTTCCAGTAATACAATGTTATTTTTGTGTGTTAGGACACTGGATACCTCCATGTGCTTCATGCAGCAAGTTAAATTGAAAGACATAATCTAATTAGAAAAACAATCCCTAACTCTAGGTGGTACAGGTTTAGCATCATCACCAGGCATTATTGTCTTTGAATGCAACAGTGACAGGTTAATCAATGGCAATCATGGCTGTGCTACAGCAGACAGAGCAAATAAAATTTAACAGTTATCTGATGAATTTTGACCTGATATGTTTTCCAGGACAAAAGGTACACAGGTTTTTCTAATGTTCATAAATCTACACTTTCTTTCTTTTTTTTTTTTTTAATGTCCAAAAGCCAGACTAATAAAGTTATTTAAAGATCAAAAAATACCATCAGGATGGTCAAATGCTGCTTTCTCCTGTCTGTACCTGTCTGCTTCATAAACAGCTTCTGTTTAGGCTGCCCATTCACTTCTGGAAGCTCCCATGTCCATCACATGTTTGTAAGTTCTACTTGAAGTGGGTTTACTAGAGTTTGGTTTTATTGCCTAAACTAGAAATAAGTATCTTTTAAAAACAGGTTGTAGAATGTTATTGCTTCAGGACTTTCTAATTTTTATGTTGTTTTTATAAGATGTTAAATTTTCACTTTTGCTTAATGCATAGGCTGGGCTAATTTGTTTCAATAGCAAAGGGATGAAGTATCTTTTCCTAACATTAAAAGTATAATTGTGTTCAGATTGCTTCAACTTTCTGGCTTTTATCCTTGAAAGTTGGATAAACCAAACCCAGGATGGTTATTTTACTTTAAAAGGGAAAATAAAATAATTTATTTTTAAAACTCAAATGAAAGCAACAGATTATAAATGTATAAGTGGCATAGCAGAAATGAAACAAAAAGCTTCAGTCACTGGGAGTCCCACTGCAGATGCAGTATATAGTGAGTTGGTTTATATTCTGATGAAATTCTCATTTGAAAGTAGTTGCCATCTGTAAATCAAACCTGCCTTTTACAATACTTTGCTGCTAGAAAGATGTTAAAATACTGAGATCCTTTACATGCTTTGCTAAACTGTGACTTTCTTATACACCTGCTTAAAACATTGAGACTACAGAATCCGTTTAGCCAGATTGCTCATTATTTCCCATCTTCCACAGCTTTTGTTAAGCTAGAATTAGAAAAAAAGAAATCCAGATTTGGTGACATTTGGGTCATTTGTCAAATGGAACCAAGCTGTAATCCAAGACAACCTTCCAGGAAAATTCAAAGGTTACACAGGAATGTAAAGAAACAGGGGGAGCATCTCTGTTTTAATGATAGTGTTTTCAAATCCTGCCAGTGAGTACAGTCAGTAGTGGGCTCTTAGAAATGTTTTTCATTTTTGCTGTGCTGATTGTCTTTTTCCCTTCCTACACATTTTGACACCCTTAACTTTTTGTCCCTAGTCTTCCTGCTCTTGGTGAAATGCAGGCCCATTAATATTTGCAGTGTTCAACATATGTCTGGAATTCTGTGTGATAAACAAGAGCTCCCCTACCAACACTAAAGGGCATTTTTAAAATGTATTTCTATTAAGTAAAAGTTAGATGATTATTCATTTTGAATTGTAGAGCAATGTAAGAGGAAAAAAAAAAAAGAAATGAAGGCAGGAGAAATACAGCCTGACTGATAAATGATATTCCCTGAGCTTTGCTAAGTAGCACATTAAGGATGCCTATGCATTATTAAACTCTGAAGAGTACATCACTGGCATGTAAATTTCCCTGAGGCATGTGGTTAGATCACTAAGTACCTGCATTTGTCTTTTGAAAGAATGATTCATATGTAGTTGATTATGATTTCATACCACATTTACACCCTGTGGAAATCCCCTTTCTGCCTGACTTTTTGGTCTGTTTTAAGCAAAAAAAATATCAAAAGTTGGATGTAATATGAAGCATGTTCAGAGGTAAGTATTCTTTTTCAGATGTAAGGACAGCAAAAAAGATACAGCACAAAGCCATTCTGCTTTTAAGAGGGCTGATATCTAAAGAGAATTACTGTAAATTACCAAATTAGATTTTAATTAAGTTCAGTTTAATAGTATGGAAACAGCATGAGCAATGTGCCAGTAAGTACAGCTTCAAAATCTGACTTTATGCAGTTTAGAGAGAAAGTGTGAATTAGTCTCAAACTAGACTTCTCTGTGCATTAATTACAACATTCTACTTTGATATTCAATCCAGTGGTAGAATACATGATGCTGTAGTACACATCATTTTGTTTATAATTTCATGTGGAGGGATTTGTATATAAGTTAGCTGAAATTTTTCATACAAAAAAATTTATTTGATGTTGTTGTAATTTGGGCTCAACTGGAACTACCTGCAAATTCACACTGGAATTTGGCCCCAAAGCTTCAGTCAACAAAGGCAGAAACACCCCTGAAGTGTGAAATAGTTTGGTGTAATATGTTATTTTATAATGAGATGTGCCACATTTTAATCTAAAAATTGTATTTTATTTCAAAATGGAGGTAACTATTTAAGATGGCATGAAAGTCTATTAAAAACCAACAAAATAATAACACTGTCTTTCAAAACTATTTAGTTTGACCTTGCAATCAGTGTTACTTTCTATTTTGGTCAGGGTGAAACCTCAGACTTTTCTTTTGAGTAAACCTTGAACAACTAGCTTTAAAAAATCAGATATTTGTTCAGCTTCTTTATGGAAATGAAGAATATATTTCTTCAGATTTCATTTTAGAAAATGCTCTGAGCTACCAATAGACAAAAATGCAGATTGGATTAGGCTCTGTGAGTTCTGCCAGTAGATGTGTCACATGGTGAAGGGAAATCACATTTGACTTAAAGGTGCTTCTAATTCTGAAGCCAAATATAAGTGTGCTTAATTCTCATTGGTAACTGTGTGGTGATTAACAAGTACAGGGTGGATTTCATGAACTAAAGGAAAGACTGCTAGGGGATTCATATGCTTGTGTTTTCAACTTTGTCATGATTCCTCATGAAAAACTCTTGAAGAAATTACATTTCCATGGGATGGGAGGAAAGGTCCTTTTGTGTCTGAGATCTGATTACAGGATAAGAAGCAAAAGGAAAGGTGAACCTGTCACTTTTCAGAGCTGGGCTGGACACGGGTTTCATTTAAGGATCCATTCCACTGGTGATGGGGAACTGAAGGAGAGGTCCAAAAGGTGGCAAATAAAAGTGCAGGTGGTGCATCTAAATCATGCTTACATGATATTGAGCTCCAAACAGGCACTTGGAGAAGTCAGGCTTCTACAGCCATTGCTGGCAGCTCACCAAAATAATTGGCTCAGTGCACAGCAGCAGCTGGAAAAGCAACAAACCACCATCAGGGCACCATGGGAAAGGTACTGCAACAGAGCAGGTTACACTGTGGGGCCACTGCAAAGGATTGAGACAAACACAGAGCTCACACCCTGTGTAGGGGCAGGTCTGGTCCCATGCAGGTCTGGTCCCATGGTGTTGAGGTGTTAGACATGGCAATGACATTTTCAAAGGATGGAGCTGTTGCCTTGCATGGAAAGACCAAAATGACTGTTTGGTGGGGAGAGGAGAAGGCAGAGCAGGATATAACTAAGGTTTAGAAAGTCTTCATAAACTGAGAGGAGAACTGTTGTTCACCAAGTCTGGCAGTAGGAGAGCTGAGGGTCACTCAATGAAACTGTGAGCAGATGAGTTTAAAAGAGTCCAATAAAATGAGTTTAAAATGAGTCCAATAGTTGTGGATACAAAGGGAATGTGCTGCAGAAAGTGGCCAGGCTCTGGTGCTCTTCTCACATGGCTTCACCTATTGAAGTGCTGGAGACAAAGCATTTGAACTGGATGGACCCTCTGGACAAGGGAAGAGCTATGAATGTCATCTGTGTGGACTTCTGCAGGGCCTTTGACATGGTTCCCCACACCATCCTCCTCACCAGCTTGGAAAAATATGGATTTGATGGGTAGACTTAGTGGATGAGGAATTGTCTGGAAATATGAACCTATGGAAAAGGTCTTGGGAGTTCTGGTGGATGAGAAGCTGGACGTGAACCAATAGTGTGCACTTGCAGCCCAAAAGGCCAATCACATCCTGGACAGCATCAAAAGAAGCATGGCCAACAGATAGAGAGAGGGGATTCTGCCCCTCTACTCTGCAATGGTGAGACCTGCCCTGGAGGTTTCTACTCTCCTGACAGGGAGCAGAATCATAGAATCATTCAGGTTGGAAAAGCCCCTTGGGATCATCCACCCAACCATCAGCCCTACTCTCCAAAGTTGTCCCTCAAAACCAGGGCTGGGGACTCAACCCCCTCCCTGGGCAGCCTGTGGCAGGCTCTGACCACTCTTTCATGGAAAAATTTTTCCCTAATGCTCACTCTAAACCTCCCCTAGAGTAGTTTGATCACAATCATTTTCACTATAAAGGGTGAATCTTTCTATCACTTCTTCAGAAGTCCCTTCTCAGAGACAGTGGGAGTCCCTTCTGTGATGCTTTTTAAAATACAGAATAAATGGAGAATTAGGAGAGAGACACTCCTGTCTGAGTCACCAGCCCCATCCAAACGACAGCTCAAAGCTGTATTGTGCTGGAAGGGCTCATAACTGAGGAAGCCAATTTGAAAAGCACCAATTCCTTAATAAATAACAGTGAGTAACTCCAGTGGAAAGGGACTGAGCTGGCACAAGACATGTCCCTTCTTGGTGTAAAAGCTGTCCCACAGTGTCAGATGCTTTGTCTGTCTTTGGGGTGCCAGTACTGCCTGTAGGAGATAAAAGCAAGTTTGAATAGAGGGCACAATGATGTGGAAAACTAAATTGCAGAGACTTTATGCAAGACATCCAAAACTAACCCACAAGCCTGTAGAAAAGGGCAAAAACTACTAGGGTTTGTGATGAGAAATGTGTGTCAGAGGCTTAGAGATCTAATATGCCTCACTTTTCCACCATAAAAGCTTTTTGTGAGATTTCTGGAACATGAAGCCAGACACTGCTGCCAAATCAGCAGCCACAGGGGGCTCCCAAGTCGTTAAAAAAAAAAAAAACAACAAAAAACCCCTTTATTCCATTAACTGGTTTGGATTTATAGGATTACTGTGCTGAAGACTGGCTTGATGGGAAGCACCCTCTCACAGTTCAACTGGCTGTTGAGAGAGCAGTCAGCAGTCATTTTTCCCACTGAAACAGGTACTTCTGAGAACATCACAGCTGCAGGACTTCCTACTGGAGTGAGCTCTCAATGTCTCACCCCAGCACCTCCACTCACACTTCTCTGTGCTGAATGAAATGAAGCATTTTATGGTTTGCCCATGAAGCTGTGAGACAAGCTCAGGCACATAATAACCAGGATTGCTTTGCAGAATTGAGCTACATCTTAGGCTGGAAATAGTCATCAAAAGGAGGAACGTGTTTGTTATAGATTTAAAAGTAAAATAAAATAATATAACCTTAAAAAAAACCCAAACCCCTATATCCAAGTTGCACCTGGAGACTCAGCAGCCAGCCACACAGCACAGATCACTTCCTAAGCCTCCTGTGGAGCAGGTCTTTGTTTATAAACAAACCACTGCATTTTGCAGTCTCTTCCTAGTCCATGTGGCCTGGAAGCCTCTATTGCAGTAGATCTTTGTTGCTCCACTGAAACACAGTACAGATGGTTTATACATCTGAGCCAGATTCTGCCTCATTTAATTTCTTTTTTTTTTTTCTCTTAACTTTTTTTCTTCATTTCCTATTCCTCCAAATTGATGCACTTTTGCTCCCCTTCTGTTTGCAGTTTTTATGCATCACATTCTGCTCTCAGTGACAGTAGTAAAAATCTGGTGTTGTTGGACTGACACAGGGAAGTGCTCTCTGCAGCTAAGCTGCATTATTTGGGTTGCTCTCACTAGGTAGATCCTTGGCTGGATGCTGCAGTAGTACTCACTTTGGAGCTGTTGATGGGGTTGTGCATTCAATGAGTCCCTAAAGTCAGATAGCACAGCTCAAATCTGCCTGTTCAGTCATACCTGTAGATCTTGGAGAGGCAGGAACATCAAGGGGAGGCACCAACAGCAGCTTCTGCAGTAGCCTCTTACCCAACTGGAGCCACAATAAATCTGGCTATGGCCTATGCTGCTGTTTCTGTTCTTTCTACTTTATTGCCTGTCAATTTATTTCCCTCATTTCCCAAAAAAAACCCCAAAAAACAAACCCAACAACAACAAAAAAGTTCTGAACATCTTTCTCTTTCTTTGAGCTTCTTTGTTTTTCAGAACCACAGCCCCAGAAATGGGGCTAATGAAAGAGAAGTAAAAATAATTAGATATACATACACATACAGATATAGTTCTGTTCCTGTTTTGTATTCCAGATACTTTGCCATGACTTGCTTCTTCAGCTCTGTCTTCTTTGAACTCCCTGTTAAGGATTTTTTTTTTTTTATTCTGCAAGCCAGTAGTATACCAAAGGTTATATTAAGTTCACTGTGAGATAGAGACCTCAGTCAGTCAAATGTCATGGTTACTTCTACTAAATCAGAAATGTGCATAATTTTAGCCCCTTTGAGAATACAATATCAGATCACAAATATTCAAAACAACTCCTGTTATCTGATTAACAACCAAGCAAAGCAACAGCTTTGTCCAGAGAGGGGAAGAAAAAACCTTTTAAAAAATAACTCTTAAAAGCCTTTATTAATTACAAAAATACTTAAATGATTCAACAGATGAAAATAGTAACAAATATCAAAAGGCCAGATGATGCCTCCAGTTATACCACATAAGTGGGTTTAAAAAATGGAGATGAGCCAATTCTATCAACTGAGAATAAAGCAGGCTGATAACGTTGGGGCTCAGAGGGAAGAATGGATTTCATTAATTCTAGTTTTATACAGACTCCAGGCTTTTTTTTCTGCTTCTAGCCCTAACTGTGTAATTGCTCAGCACAGTTCCTGACAGATTCAGCTCTTTCCCTTATCCCCATGTGTACTTCCAGGGCTCTTTACACAGAAAAATAATAGTTTACCAAGCTATGCAACATTCATGAACTTTCAATATGACTTTGTGTTACATCCACATATTACATCCTCTTGTTAAATGACATTCCCAATACACAGTGGCTGGAATAAGATCTTTCAGAACCCATATGTATTGCCAACAAGCCTTCAGTGGCTCCATCCTCAGCAGCTTTCTGCCATGGCCCTATTTAATCAGTGCAAATAGCAGTGGAAAATAGGAACCTTTTCTTTTTGTAAGCGAGGAAGCAAGAGCAGCAGGATAACCTGTAAAATCTACATTAATTTGCAGGGCACGGTGACTTAGTGAGTAGGCAGGGCTTGCCACAATTATCTATTCCTGCCTTTTCACTGCTTTCTGCAAGGGTGGTTGTCACTAGCTTTGCTGTGACCGTGGATTCAGGGCTAAATATGAAATGGAGATGCACAGTGGAGTTCACGCTTTTTAGAGCACGTTTCAGGCTTTCAAGAGCTCTTGTTTCAGGCCCTTGGGCAGATGGCATTGCATCAATTTTGTATTTTAAAGCTTTTCTTCCTTTAAAGCTTGCTGTAAGGGCAAGAAACTTGCCATCTCTTTTTTTTTATATATATGTATTATGAAAAAGCAGATTCTGATGTAATCTTATGGCACTGTGAGCTGAAGCCCAAAATAACTGTATTATACTGCCTTGGCCATAAAATTACTGAAGGATTTACAGTATTCCCTAAATGCTCCTACAGAGGAGCAGCACTACTAGTGCAAGAGGTAACATTATTGTAAGTCATTTAAACAGCACAGGGATTACAAAACCAGGTAAAGATTCCCGTGTGCATTGCACCGTGTCAGCTCAGATATTCTGAAGCATTTCAGTCCATGGAGCTCCTGACTGGCAGTCATGGGATGGTCCTCTCTTCCCAGGGGATATTCCTTAGGGAACCTGGTAGGCCGTTGTCCTTTCATGCTCTGTGATAGCAGTGAGAAGGAAAAAAAGACTCCTGCCATTATAGGAAACCCAAGGCTTTCTTTGCAGTATACCTAGGGAGTCTCTGCTGGCCTGGCTGGTATTCTGCACATACCCACCAGTGTCAGGACTGTCACAGAGTGTCAGGGGTTGGAAGGGACCCCTGAAGGTCATCAAGTCCAACCCCCTTCCAGAGCAGGACACAAAAGTAGGGCAGATCATTCAGAAATGCATCCAGACAGGTCTCAAAAGTCTCCAGAGAAGGAAACTCCACAACCTCTCTGGGGAGTCTGTCCCAGGCTCTGTAACCCTCACACTAAAGTTCTCATGTTGAGGTGGAAGTTTCTGTGCTCCAGCTTGGACCCACTGCCCCTCGCCCTGTCACAAGGCACAAGTGAGAAGAGGCTGTCCTGCCTTCTTGACACCCACCACTCATGTATTTATAGATAGTAATTAACTCCCCTCTGAGTCTTCTCCTCTCCAGACTAAAAATCCCCAGGTCTCTCAGCCTTTCCCCCTAAGACTTGTTCCAGGCTCTTCATCATCCTCACAGCTCTCTGTTGGGCTCTCTCCAGTAGATCTCTGTCCCTCTTGAACTGGGGAGCACAGAACTGAACTCAGTGTTCCAGGTGAGGTCTCACCAGGGCAGAGCAGAAGGGGAGAAGAACCTCCCTCAGTCTGCTCTTTAGTGAGCAAGAGATGCTTTCCAAGAAGACAATATTCCTTCTCCTTTGTTTTTACATGATGCTGACAAAAGCTATTCTACACCAAAAAAAACCCTACCAAAAGTATAATTTTTTTTTTTTAAGGACTCTCTAGTTCTTCCAGATTTATTAATAAGGAGTGACAACAATTTAACTTCACCAGAACTGGTGTTCAGATTCTGTTCTCTTTATTTTACATTGCATTGCACAGAGCTCAATTATTTCTGGGCTGTGGGTAAAAGAACTCGTAAGGGGTAGTTTATCATCAACCATTTAGATTGTTCTAAAGGAAATATCAATGGTATGGATGGGAAAAGTGATTTGGTTTAATGTTCTATAGAGCATTAAACATGAAAATTCTAGAGAACAGATCTAATTCTCTTAATACTTTACATTTAGAGAACCAGCCTTGTATTAGTAATTTCCCTCTATAGTAAATCTCTGATATTTGTTTCTATTTTGTTACCTGCTAAACTAGAATTACTATTCTATTTTTTTACTATATTATTAACTAGGTCTTTTAATACTTTAATTCATAATATGGTTCAAGCTATGCTTTTTGCAAGGGTGCTGTGCTACAGTTGCAAAAATAATTTAGACACAGAGTTGATAGAAAATCTATGTATCAGACAAAGCAAATAAATGTAGTTAACACAGAGAAATGACTCACCCAGTGAGTCCAAACATGTTTATTAAGGGTTGCATTCTACACTCACAGGGAATTTTTCAATCTAGTATTTTTAATCTTCAGGTAACTTCCACTGAACAAAGAGAATCCCTCACGTTTTGGATTTGCTAGGCCTGGCTCATATTCCCTGAACAGAATTTGAAGAGCATCAATTTTTTTTATGGGAATAAATCACTCAATAAATAAATAAATGAGTGAGCACCAGCAAATAACAAATTTGAAGATCCTCTGAGAGTTATTAACATGAATTGCTGATCAAGAGACTATGATAGCCTGCATCTGATACCTCTTAATCATTACATTTAATTAAATCAGTTGTTTAGAAACTCACTATATCTCCTCAGATAGCTGCCACAGGAGTTCTCATAACTCTGATTTCATAAGTAACTTATTAGCATTAGTCTTGCTCTTGCCAAAAGCTTCACAACTTGTAGAAATATTCTGGTAGATTATTTCTAGCAATGGGAAGCTCTTCACTCCCTGAAACCTGTGAGGTGTTCATGGATATCTGTCATAATTTTGTGGCTATCAGTGCTTCATTTGCTTGTCTTGCCCAGCTGGGACTTCTTCCAATCTGTAAATAGACTGAGATTCAGGGGCAAAAAAAAAATTCCAGAGGCACTGGGAAAAAATAAAAACAACACATTTTCTGAAGTATCAAGAGCTATGTTATGAAAACAGAGCTATAATCACAATTCCTCTCCTTGGTTGATAACATTTCCAGTATTAGAGCTGGAAATTGTGCAAGCAAATCAGGAGCAAATTGATTTTGAAAAGCAATATGAGATGGCACAAAACCCCTTGGACATAGCACATGGAATAAAAGGATTTTATTCTTTCAGGTGACAGCAAAACTACTTAGATCTGCAAATTCTGCACGTTCACAGCTTCCTGCTCTTAGAAGGTTGGTGGATACTTGTGTCCTGCCCTAGTGGGCACATGGCTGGATGCAAGAGCTCAGCAGCTCTGGGACCTTGCAGTAGCAGATTGTTCACCTGTAAGGGTTGCCCTTCTTCCAGTTCCTATCAAATCTTGTGATTTTCAGTGAAATCTAGTTTTGCACCCAATTCATTCCATGTAAACTCTCACAGAGTAAAGATATATTTTTCCCCCTCTGATTTGCAATGGTCTGTATTTATCTCTCTGATTATTTCTGGATTTTTCAGTAGCCTTGGTCTGTCCTGGGTTGTTCATGGGTAGGGTCAATTTTCACCAGCAGCTGCAGGATGGAGAACTGAACCATCCAATGGTCTATTCAGTGCCACACTGATGTCACACCCACTGAGATTTACACCTTTCTGATGCTGTAGTCAGATGGTTGATGCAGTTGGTGCAGCTGTAGCCAGTCTGTGCAGTTTAGATTGCTCACTTTATAGATTGTTGCATTACTATTGACTGTTATTACTGTTGTTTCTTCTCCTCCTACATGGTTCTGTTAAATTCTCCTTATCTCAACCCACAGGGTTTGCCTTTTTCTCCCTATTCTTCTTCCCATCCCACCTCAGGGAGGGGGTGAGGGAGCAGCCACATGGTGCTCAGCTCCCAGCTGGGGTTAAACCACAACATGATCTAAGAGAAGCACCAAAGGTGACAAGGATAAAAAAATATATATTTTATCAGATAGAGAGGGAAAAACAGATAATCTTTCAGACAATTAACAACCAGCTAAGAGTTTTAATGAAAGAATACTTTAGGTCTCCCTTGAGAACCTGGGATGGCTTGAAACCAGATGTGGTCACTCATGAATTTAAACAGAATAAAGAGGCTTTGAGCAATGCTAACTCATTAGCCTTTGTCATTCCAAATATTCATTTTCCATTACAGGATCATTATTATCCATTTTTTACTCCTCAGTGTTCACTCACTTGTTACATGGCATCCTTTCCCCACAATTCTGCCCTCTTTGATTTTCTTCCTCCTATAGACTAAAAATGTATGACTAGCCTGTTTCTTAAAGTTAGTTTGATAAAAAGTATGTGTAATGTGTGCAATAAATGAGTTTTACAAAACATTATTTTAGCTTTATATTTTTTAAATTATGTTCATAACTGTGCCCATTTTGCTGTGTTATTTCTCTTGCCTTTATTCTCCTCACCTCTGAGGTCAGCATGTTCTCCTAGAATGGCTTGGTCTCTCTGCCTGTACATAATGTACTACTACATTTCAGTGCCTTCAAACCTTTGCATTTAAAAACCATGAATTCTCAGAGATACAGAAAGGCTTTCAGCAAGAGAAATATCAGTGGAAACTGAAGATTTTCATCTACAAAAGAGATGCATTTAAATGTCTCATGCACTCTCTGTGTATCCATTGCACCTTAGCCCTGACTTGACAGATGGGAATTTGCAGCCAATGGGCTGCATGATAGCTTTTGATTTTCCCAGGGTATCTAGAGGTGACTATCTCTTGGCCCATGCTAGGAACCATCAGTCTCTCAAGCTTTACAAGGGCTGATAGCTCTCAGACACCTGATTTCCAGCTGTAGGAATATGATCTTTTAAACTGCTGCCCTTCTTGTCCGTTCAAAGTCTTACACCTGTCAACTGAATGTATGTCCATTAATCAACAAAACACAGGATGAAAAATGATTATTTTTCTTTCCACTTCTTTTGCAGAATCAAGCCCATTTGTCTTGTATGTGCAGGCTCTGGACAGTTTAATGAAGTGTTGACATGTACTAATGACAGGCAGAGAACTGCAGCACTTCTGTTTGCATGGTTACTGTCTCCTCTATTCAGATTGAGAATCTCAGCACACTGTAGCTAAGTCTTAAAACTATTACAGGCAAAATACAGGACATTTTGAAGCAGACTCTTCAAAAGTTTGGAGCACTGAAAAAAAATGGAATTCATACACTGCAGGAATTTGACACATATTTACAATATAAAATTGACCACCTGTGATGAAAAGCAGCAATGACCCTGTGAGGCAATGGATGTCTGCAGTGCCTGACAGAAGAGTTAAACATCCTGAGGTTCCCTCAGTCTAATTCCACTGTTCCAGCTAGTTTGAAGAGTTTTGCTGTCTTTGTTATATTATCACTCACAACAGCTACAATGAAAACATGTTTTGAACATAAGAGGTTAGATAATTATCTAAATAAAGAGCTGGATGGGCTAAATTATGCTGCTTCTCATAGCTGCAAATGCAACATAGTCCAAACCCAAACTTGTGTAAACTCCTTGACACCCAAAGATCAGGTTTGGGATCAGTGCCAGAAAATCTAAACTTTGATTATACATATCTTTTTTGGTCAAGAAGTCAGACAATAATTTATCAGAAGTAATTTTACGTAAAGATTTCAGGTTGCTACTAAATTTTGCTGAAATGAGACACTGATGCACAGGAATGACTTGGATAACAGGTAATATGGGCATATATCAAGAATTAGCAGTTAGTGGGGAATTAGTTACTTACATAGCACTGGAACAGGCTGCCCAGGGAGGTTGTGGAGACTCCTTCTCAGGAGATTTTCAAAACCCACCTGGCTGAGTTCCTGTGTGACCTACCCTAGGTGAACCTCCCCTGGCAGGGGGGTTGGACTAGATGATCCCCAGAGGTCCCTTCTAACCCCAAACATTCTGTCATTCTGTGAATTCTTTAATCTTTTCAGAAGTTCTCCAAGGAGATTTTCATGGGATTATTCTATTGGATGTCACCTCTCAAATATGTCCTAGTCAAGGACTGCTGGTGAATAATCAGGCACATAAGTTCAGTGTTGCAATTGCTTGTTAACTGTAAAAGTTATTTTGTACAACTTTCTAAAAGGTGTCATTTTGTCCTTGCAGCCTTCAGTTTCACTGTGAAGGTACTGAAGTAGGTCAGCTTCTGTAAGACATGGACTTTTGGGTTTTATGAGGAAAGTGAAAAAAAAAATCAATAGGAAAGCTAGAAAGGCAGATAACTCAGAGTAGCAAAGCAGATAGAAGGAGGAACTCGAGGGGGAGGTCATTCATATTTACTTACCATCAGGGACAATATTGTCTCCTGGAAGAGGAAAAGAGCACAATACCTGCAGAGCTCCTGTGGCTCTCAGTTTGTGTGTGCTGCCTCTTACTGACTACTGTGTGCCACCTTCACAGTAAGGTAAAGCATCTGACCACCTTCTGACATTCCCTTTGAGTGAATACCATCTGATGGTAAATGGACAATGTCTGGAAGGCAAAGCAGAGCTTCTTGTGAAGAATTTTAATACGTTCTCACACCTTCTTGCCAGATTTCTGCATCCTGGATGCTTTTATGAGGGCAGAGCTTTCTGTATGGGTTTGGGGAAGATGAGTCACTCCATCACAGTGGCAACGGTGCAAGGGGATGAATTTCTGTCAACTTTTCTAAAACATCACTTGCAGTGATTAGTTGACTTTTGACTCTTCAGGAGGTGAGCCTGGTGAAACACACCCAGCTTTTCTCTTTTTTTTTTTTTTTTTTTTTTCTCTCTTTCTTCTTCTCCTCTTGATTCTTGCAAGTCCTCTACCTTGCAGACCTCTCCCTTGGCCTGGTAACCAGAATGGGAAGGTAAGCAAAACTTGCTTCTGGCAGCAGAACAGGAAAAGTGGATGTGCTGTCTCATACCTTGCAAAGCACAGTGGTGTTTCTGCTGTGTCCATAAAGGACTGCTGACAACCATCTCCAAGCCACATACTCAGCTGGAGGCAAAGACACTGTCCAGTTTAGGATAAACAGCAAAGTACCTGGCAACCCCAAATAAGTGCCACAGAACCTTTTTGTGGTTAGGCTATGTAGTTTTTACTCTTGACAAATACAAGTGGCAAGAAAGAAATGTGCAGGGACATGTGTCTTCACATGACTCAGAAAAGTAAATCTGTCTTCTTGCTTAATCCAAGTGCTCTGATCACAGCACAAGCACTTTGCTGGCAGCACAGAGTGGTAAAATCAGGCTAGTTCCTATGGGTAGTTCTGTGATTTTCATGGGATTATTGTGACACAAGTTCAGGACTAAGCATTTAGCCAGTAAACTTTCAAAAAAAAAAGAAAGCCTATGAAACACAGACTCTGAGAAAATACTTTAAAGAGAAAGTGGAGTAAACAGATGAAGTCAGGTTTCATTTCATCAGCCCTCTATCTGTGATGAGTTTCAGGGATGGAAGCTGATTTCAGTGTGATGTGCCTACTGGTTGTCTCACTTCTAATCTGCATGCATTTGCTTTAACATTTGATCATTTCCTTGATGGAAAGTTTGCCCTTCCCCAGTTTTTTTCCACGACTGAATAGGATTCGGTATCAAATCCACTGACACAGATTTACTACATGGAGCCACAGAGGATGATTTCTGCCAACACCTGCTGTGAGGCCTCCTGCTCATTTAAGGATACATGGCCAGAGAGCACTGAGTGAAGCAGGTTTTTGTCTTAATTCTCTTCTGTGCACTGCCAAATGTATTTTTAGCAGTATGTCTTTCTGACCCTGCCAACTTCATTCTTAGTGAGATCCTAATATATGCTGGCTGCTGCTCTGGGACTGTGGTTTCTGCTTTCAGGCTGATTTTGTTTATCTGCTACAGCCTGACTACAGGGAAATGCATCATGCTGTCTCAATGGCAAGTTGACAGGTTTTCAAGCACTTCTCAAACCTGATTCAGGCAGAGTTTACCAGAGGGACAGCTTGAACTACTCTGCCAGCAAAGGGAACCTGATGAGTTGCTTGCACCCAAGGCCAGATCGCCCCTGTGCATTCATCTCCTGTGCAGGGAAGTCCTACTGCTTTCCCTTGGGTGGACAAATGGTAGGGTCATAGCCAGGGTAAAGTTTAATGATTTAGTTGGTGACTGCACCAACTAAATCATTATTAGACTACGAGTAGTAGTCAGGTGGCAAAGCTGGAAACTCAGGTGGCAAAGCTGGAAGCTTGAGTCACATAAATGGTTAGTCAAAATAGATCAGGGAATCATAGAATCATAAAATATCTCCAGTTGGAAGGTACCCATAAGGATCATCAAATCCAGCTCCCAAAAAGGTGAAGAGGCCAAATGAATATAGTTTGCCATCTGTGACAGATAAGCAAAAAGGTCAAGACTTATATCCACCAGCAAGCTACTGAATGCAAGATATTTGCCCTTGAGCACTGAATGAGTGCCCGGGGGATGAAGTTTAAAGCTAGATGTGCTTATGTGTGGATGCAGAACTTTCTGAGGCACTTGCTGGAACCAGATGAAGGTTCCTTTGTCAGCAAACCCTCTGCATCCCCATGCTTGAGGATGTCACACAAGGTGCCTCTTGACTGAGTGGCAGGGAAGGGTCCTGCTGTAATGACCATTCCCTCTGCAGTGTCCTGCCCTGCTGAACTGTCCATTGCTGGCTTAGGTGCCAAACTCTCATTTCTCCTCAGTTTCTTCCTTTTGCCTTCAGTCCTATCCTTATTTTTTCAGCAGTCAGGCACATTTATTGTGGCAGCACAGGGCAGAGTTTGCTCAGAGCCTGCCTCCTGCCTGCCCTCTTCTTATTTTTCAATCAGGTCATGACAAACTGGCTAATCCAAAACCTTTCAAGGACAAAGTGGTGGGGCAGGAGGTTGTGACCTTCTGCAATTATTCCACAGCTGGGTGTAGCTATGCCACAGGATACAGCTTTTGTAACCAGGTTTCATTCCTGTGTTTTCAAACTGAACTTCGTCATTGGTAATGTTTTGAAGATAATGAACTTCAGGGTTGTTGTGGGTTTTTTTTTCTTGGAGCAGGGAAGAGGTATTTCATTTTTTAAAAATTTCATATTTTCACATTTCACTATTGCTCTGTGTATTTTGTGACACATAGTATTTTATTAATGCTTCAATAGGAAAGTTTATCCCCAAAATGGTCATTTTTACAACCATTTTCCAGGAGAGAAAGAAGTGTATTTTCAGCTCCCAGTAACAAAAGCACTCACTAGAGAAAATGGAGTTAGTTAAGAAGTCTTTCTTCCTGTCAAGTGAAAAGTAAGTTGTTATCTGTCTACAAGGTCTCTTGACAGTCACTAGTGCTTATTTCAGCTGGAGGTAATAGCATTTTGTAAATGTAACTTCATTCTATCCAAATACTTTTCCATGTAGAGCCAGCTGACAAGGAATGCTGAAAGTTTTCTGTTCCTGTGACAGTCCATAAAATTAAAAGTTATTTATGTCCTTTCAAAAATGGGACCTTGAATTGTTCCTCATGCAAATTTGCTCCAAATTTTCTTTTCATCTTGAGGATGGGTCATCTAGCCAGTAACTCCATTAGCCTGAAGAGCAGCAGCAACAAAGCAGTATAATTTATCAATAATAAGACTGGAAGGTCTCTTACAATCTTCCTACTCTGATGGAAACAGGCTACACTCATCTCCTATAACCATTTGGAGGTCAAAAGTGCACAGTGCATCATGAGTGAGGGCTCAGAAATTCCTGAAACATGGAGCTTGGGTATTTTTTGTTGTTGTTGCAGCTCTCTGGCCTTGGGTGCAGGATTTCCTGTGCAGAGGCTGCCAGGGAAACATCATGCCCTGGCCTATGCTTTCTGTGTTAGAAATGGATGTCTGAGGGAAAAAAAAAAAAGTTTTCAATAGTTTATGCCTGAATTAAGAAAATTCTACTTGCCCAAGCAGCACTGATTCCAACACTATCTGCCTTTGAGGGTTTGTAATCTGAATATTCTTCTGAATAATTTCAGTTTATGTTCCTGGAATATGAGTAATTTTTTTTAAACAAATGAGATATGTGAGATGCCATTGATAATGTCTTGAGCCACAATTATTGTTCAGAGGTTACGCCCCAGGACAGATCTCTTTCCCTTAAAAAAAACAGATTAAATAGTACTGAGGGTGGGTGACTGCTTTTGCAGTTCATGTTCATGATCTGGTTTTGTAACAGACTTTCTGTGTGATGTGATGGTTTTGAGTTGCTTAGACATTATTTTGAGGTGGTTTCTACAATACACAAACCACTGAGATTAACAGGGGTGCAATTCCAGATTTGCTAAAAGATGGAGAACCCAACATTTTTAGCAGAATTACATTTACTGTATCAGCTGATACCCAGCTAAACAAAACCAGTGCTGGGAAGACATCACTGATATCTCTAAATTGTGTGTATTAGGGAACTGATCTAGAATTTCCAGACACTCTTCTTGTTCTGATGTCCTGTTTTAGTTGTAACTTGCACCATTTAAAAAGCAGAATCAATTCATTAGCCATCAAAATCATGCCTGTGCTGTATAGCAAACTACAAATATTGATATGCTCCTTGCCACAGAGTTCAAAGGCAAAGGAGGTGTGTGATATGGAAAATAGAAGACACAAAATGATTTGAGTGTGTGTTACATCACACATGGCTTGTGTAATTATGGAGATTAGCAGTGCTGCCTGCTGGGAATGACTGACAGCTTCCCCAGAAGACCATTAGTAACTAACTACTCATACATTTGCCAGATGTAACAAATGGCATAAAAATCACCTGCTCAAGCTGTTTGTTCCAATCCTAAACCTGTGGGTGGCATATCCTGAAAACATCAAGCATCCTGTGTGATAGAAACTAGGTTTTATATTTTCCTTAGGTTTATTTTTTCTTGGTCTGTGAGGAGGAAGAGGCATTTTAAACAGCAAACACAGAAGTAAAGTAAGATCAGAGTTCAATGCACTGGGTTCAGTGCAGTTCCTTTGTGAATATCATCTCTGCCATGGCCACTGTCTCTCACAAGCTCATTCCTTCTGCATCCCTCCCACCCTCAGCCCCTGCCTTTATTCAGTGCTCAGTTTCACCAGAGTTTTTTGCTCATACTCTGTGTCTGATTTTCAGATGACTAATTTCCTCTTGGTCACTTTATAGTATTTATTGTAACTGTCTCCAATGCTTTGTAAGGATTCAATATGCCTTCATAAAACCCTTTGAAGTCAAAGCAACAGAGCTTCCCTTGTATTAACAGGAGGTTAATTTAAAGTTCAGAGGAAGTGGAAAAGTTACAGGCAACCCATGCTTCATGCAAAAGTTTGGCCAGTTTGGTTGCTTTGTCCAGCCCAGTTTTAAGGGGTATCCTCCACCAACTTTGAACTCCTGTTGAATTGCTGTGCCTTGCTTGATCTTTCAAGTTTTGATGCTGAATTATTTTATTTCATTATAAATGTTTAAACAAAGATTCTGCTACAGTTTATTCATTCAAAAAAGCCACCTCTGTCATAACATTTGTCTTAAAACAAGGTGCTACCAAAGCTCCTTTATAGCAATTAACATTGTAGTCAGAGAGACAAGAGATGCTCATTCTCTGCTCTTCTCTGTAATGGCACAATTCTGGTGTCAGTTTTCCCTAATCTATTACTCAAGATTTATAGCAGTACAAGTGAAAGAAAGTTTTAATGGCTTCACATATTATGAAGCAGATAGAATTATTTGAAGTGAAAACCAGAAATCAGGATTTTAGGCTCCAGAGTTGTCATAGATATGTCCTGCAGTAAAGGAATAAAGTCACCTTGCTCTTACCTACTGCTTTAAATAAAAGATATGAAATTCTAGCACCTTTTTAAAAAAACCTTAAAGTATAAAGACTTCTGCTCTCCAAATCAGTATGTTCACTTAACATGCAGTGAGCTAGACTTGAAAGGTCACAAGGTAGCACTGAATCATTATCTATTTAAGAGAATTAAAGGATAACAGGAAAAAAGTCAAATCTATTTTTAGCTTTGAAATTTATGGCCACGATAGCATCCAGCCAAATTAAAGTGATCTGATCAAAAAGCTGAAAGGCAAGGATATCTATCCTTCATGCATCTTTAAAAACAGTACAAGCCAAGATGTTGGAACCATAGGGAAGAAGTTAATCTTACCTTCAACTAAAAGATTTACTAAAGCCCATGGCAAAGAATTTAAATGTTAACGGATCAATTTCTCTTGCAGAAATACAGTTCTACTGATTCTCTTACATTTATTATTAATTTACAGGCAAGGCTCCATAGAACAGGCAATTTAGGATGGGAGCAAAGCAATTTATCTTTGTATAATAAGAACACGTGAAACTCTACAGACATTAAGAGCTTCTGTGTGGCCTCAGAGTTGTAAGATTAGGCTAAGTAGCTAAAGATAGTCAAGTCACTGAGACACTCCTATCTCACATCCACCATTCTGTAGGTTACAAACTACTTATATATTATATATACTTATATACTTCTTATAGTTATAAAACTTTATTTATAAAGTTTATAGAGTTATATCTGTGTATCAGGATGCATTTTTAAGGAAAAGTTAATTCAAGGGAGATTTGAACATGGTGAGAACTGGAGTCAGTTTGGTATATTGTAAAATAAGTGCCATAATCATCTAATCATGACAGTGAGAGTGAGATTCATCACAAAACAATAGCTCCCCATTCCAGTCAGAAGAGACAAAAGATCATTTTATTGAGGACATCAGCTGAGGTGGCCCAGGAGTCCCTGTGTTTCAGCCCTAGGTAAAAATGAATCAGCACCTGCAACAACAGAGTTGGAAGCTCTGATCAATCCATAAAGGCAGGAAAAGGCAGGGGTTATTTTGCAGTCTTTGGGGAACACCATTTAGAAGGAATTATTTATGGCCCAGAAGAGATATTTTTTGCTGGCATTGACTATGGGATGGCTCTGGTGCCTTATGCCAACAGGTAATGCCCTTGGAGGCCTGTGCATGTGCAGAGATGCACTGTGCCCCTGTGCCACACAGCAGAACTTGAGCAGAAGCCCCTGGGAAGCTGCCATGGAGTTCATTCCAAACCTTTCACAGCATCATCCCTCACTATCCCTTGCCAATGAGATGGGCAGACTTAGAGCAGTGTTGGGAAAGATGAGCAGCAGGAGCCTGGTACACACATGGGCTTCTTGATCCTCTGCACCATCCTGTATCTTTTTATTAGTCCATCACCCCAAATGTTTTCTCTCTTCCACATCTTCTTTTCGGCACAGCTTTTGCTTTCCTTGCCCCAGGTCTGTTTTCTCTTTTGTTTTCTGATGCTTTCCTTTCCCAGGGAGAGCCAACAAACCTTTCCAATCCACAGTGGTGTTAGCTAAGGAAAGCCACAATCCACTGGAGCCAGTTCTGATTTTAACCAAAGCAAATTCATTTTACCTTCTGTCCTCTGAAAAGCTTGCCAAGCTTTCCTGGGTGCCCCAGGGAGTCTGGGGGTGGCTGGAGGGAAAGCTGGAGGTGCCTACAACAGAAAGGTCAGAGTTAGCAGGTGGCAAGAGATGACCTGGAGGGGTATGTGACCATTTGCCAAATGCTACCTTAGCTCATCAGAAGAGATCATAGAATGGTTTGGGTTGGAAGGGACTTCCAAAGGTCATCTAGTCCAAGCCCCCTGCAATGAGCAGGGACATCTCTGACTAGCTCAGGCTGCTCAGAGCTTCGTCAAACCTGGCCTTCAATGGCTCCAGGGATGGGGCCTCCACCACCTCTCTGGGCAACCCATTCCAGTGATCTATCACACTGAGATTAAAGAACTGTTTCCTAATGTCTGCTGCACTACCCATCTTAGTATTGTCAACAAACTTGCTGAGGGTGCCCTCAGTGCCACTGTCTATGTCATTAATGAAGGTATTAAACAACACTGGTCCCAGTAGGAGGCTTAATCCCTTTGCCTGGTTTGTATCAGATACATTTCCCACAGACCCTTTGCCCCACCAAAATAGACTTGATGAAGCTCTGAAGAGTACAGCTTGAGCAAAACAAGTGAGCTTTGAACACTCCAGGCCATCCAGGAGCTCTTCCAGCTGCAGGCCAGAAGAAAACTGCCTTGAGCAGTTTTCCATCCACTGTGCTGTCTGCACATCAGCCCTTGTGGTGTTTGCTTTCTTCTAGTCCTCCCTTTGGAGTGGCCTCAGAAGACCATCTGTCAGTTAGGTTAGCATATGTGGCTTTGTTTCCAGATTATAATTATGGTATTAATCTGCAATGTAAATATGTGAGACATTATTTTAAATTACTTTTAGATGAAAACGGGTGAATATTTAATTCCTGGTTGCATGAACATCCAGCAGCCCTAAGGGTTTCTAGAGTACCTGAAGGCTGTGGATTTAACACAGAAAAAGCATGTGTAGCATACACCCAAAAGAAGAAAAGTAGCTTTGCCTTTCAAGTGTAATGGACAATAACACAAATTAAGCAATGTGATGGTAACAGAGTTTTGAGAAAGCCTCTTTGAAAGTTAAAATTCTTGATTTAAATATTTCATCTTAGTGAACACTTTAATCTAGTTTCCTTACACATACCCTCCCCCTGCACTGCTACAACAGCAAATTATTTTTACATTGGAAAGCTTAAAAGTACTTCTACAAGGACTTTCAGGAGCAAGAGGGATGCCAATGTATTGTGAATACTGATTGAAGATGGGCAATCTGAAGGTTAGGGCTAAGTGGAAGCAATCTAGTCCTTGCTTAGAGAAAGAGGCATTTTCCCCCTCACATCCCTACAAAATGAAGCTTTGCTCTGTTGTTTATGCTGTGGTGAACACTTCTTACCAGGTGTGGAACTGTACTCAGACCAGAGCTGCTGCACCCATTTCAAAGCCCCAGTCTGTGTTCTGAGTTTTTCTTTCCATGCACAAGGCCACTGCCACTGTGTTACAGTTTTCCTGAGCCCATGAGCAAGTGATTTCAGCTCATGATTCTTGAATTGCTGGTTTTCTGTACTGCATATTCAGCATTGTTTCTTCATCTGCTGTTGGCATCATCTTTCAGAGAAAACAGACAAGTGCCACTGCAGTGCTCCCTCCTTGCTGCTGCCCTAATCACACCCCCTCCATGCTTTCTGTACACACAGTCCTGTCCCCCATCTGCCTCTGTACTCCACTTGCTTCCCTTGCACTACCCTCCTGTTGTATACTATATTTCTGCCATGCCATATGTCCTCACACATCTTTCTGGTTTGGATTTTGCTCTTTCTCTTTTTTTTTTCTCTCTTTTTTTTTCCTGTCTCCTTGAAGCTCCATTGCCATTCCCTTCACTGAGCACCAAACTGGTGCCTGCTGTTGTGATCCACACACTCATGTGTCCCCTGACTCCCTGTCACACTTGTCCCCAAGCATTATCTGCACTCCCCTTATTGTGATTTTTAGCTTTTCCAATCACCCAGGAAGTAAAAGGGGATTTGACCTGGGAAAGGAGCAAGCCAATATTTCTAACAGACAATTAGATGGTCCCTCTTTTGTAGTATGTGGTCATTTAGTAAAGTTATATATAAATATATATACTGGTAGTCTGTCCTTCCAAGTCAAATATCCATGAGTTTACTATTACTGCTTATGACAGTGTGTGATTGTCTCCTACACAACATTCCATATCTATATGTAATTTTTTCAAGTAACATGTTGGGATTTTTTTTGTCTATTGCTATGGTATAAATTCAGGTTTTTTTACCTGTTTTGTATTTCAAAATATATAAATATTTCCCCTGACAAACTAGCCTAAGGTAGAGCAAGATCTGGCCAGAGTGCTTTGGCTGTTAGTTCTGAGCAGAACGGGATGTGAAGCCTTTCTGTGGGACTGAACTTCGACACTCTGCTCTGGAATAGGTGGGATCCCTTTCCTCGAAGAACTTTGATTGTTTATGTCACAGGCTTTTGTTTCTACTACTCCGTAAAGCATAGTGCTGAGGCTTCCTGGGAAGTGTGAAGACATGCCACCTCCAGAAGCATGGAGCACCAAATGTGTGTTCTTTCAACACATCAACAAGATCAGGAAACAGCTGCAGAGACCGGATCGCAGAACACGGGCTAAATGAACAGCCACTCTCCTGGGAGAAGTTCTTCATTAGCTGAAGGAGCCAACTGATGCCTACTAGATCCAGTTTTAACTGCAGAGCAGACAGGAGAAGTCTAATTCAGGCAGGCTATAAATTACACTACATGCTCATTCTTTGTCATGATCTCCAATCTGTTCCTCCTGGTGAAAGAAATATTTCTTTCACTACTATATTAAGCCAAGAAGATGGTATGGATTTTTGTGCAAGTAATGATCCATTCTACAGGCTTGGGAATCTATATAAATGCTGTATTAGCAGACTGCAAGGTCTACCTTCTAAAATGAAATTTTCCTCAGCATCTGTTGTTCCAGAAGAAAACAATGTGTCTGCTTAGGCCACATACAGTTCTTGTGAAAAATAGGATTTCCTACTGCACTGCCATCTTTGACATTTTCCTCAGGCTTTAGGATTAAATATAACCAGCCTTGCAATGAAGCTGTCTCAGTCTCAGCTTTTCCATATTTAAATGTTCCAGAAAGTTAGCTTCAAGATGTAGTAAGCCTACAAAGCTTGCTCAGTGCCACTCACAAGGTCAACTCTATTTTCCAGCATGTATTAAAGGTAGGAAAAGCCTTTAATCTGTCTTAACCTGCCAAGATCAAACCCAGCTGCAGGTGCATGCTCCCTTAAAAAATATACTACAATTCTGACCTCATTCTGCATGGTCAACAGCAGCCTGTACACAGAAGGACCATGAACTTACTACTGCACTGACTGAGAGGACAGCACAGCACAAAGGAACTTCTGAGCAGAGCTATACTACATGTTGCTCCAGCACTACACTCTAGATGCTTTTTCCCTGCAAGGATCTCCCCCAGCTGCTTATTTTGGACTCACCCACAGACCTGTGATCTGCACCTTCCACCTTGACAGAGAGAAATTTCTCCATCAGCTGCACGGACAAGCAACTAGTCTGAATTCCTTTACACCTTTGGCCTCCTGCAACCCCATTGCCATTTTCCTAATGCCATGCTGCAAATGTATCCTCCACATTGCTGGGCCAGGAGCCTGTGCTACCTACTTTTGATTACTACCATTTTATTGGCTTTTCAAATGACTTAAAAGCATTCTTTTCTTTCAGGCTGCTTCCTCACTTCATAGACTCAGTACTAGGCACCAGCCACCCTGATCACCAGCAGCTGAGGGCTGCAAGGAGCTCTCCCAACCCCAGTGCTCCCAGGATGTCACACCCCAGCTGCTGCTTGTACTCCACTCAAGGGTGCTGTTAAGGGCACCACAGCAGCTCTGTGCATCCCATTGCCAGCCTGATGGACTAAGAGCTTGGGAAAAGCTGTGTGGCACCAAGGGAAATGGAAAGTTTCCTACTTGGCTTCCCCATCCCCTCTCAGGGTTTCACTCCTGCTTTCAGGACTGCTACTGATGAAGCATCTTTGAAGTAATTAGCAGAACTGCTGGACTCTGGCCTTTCATGCCATCTCTTACATCATTTACATATCTGCAGCCAAGGAACTAATGGGTCTGTCTGTGAACCTCTTTGTGGCTGTTCCAGCATCAGGTTTGTACAATCCATCATAAATCAGAATTAAGATTTTAAAGCTGAGTGTCCCTAAAATGCTATTTCTTTTTAACAAGAAAGTTATTTGCAGTCCATACCAGAAGACAGTTATAGATACATTTGTTTTCATCTGGAAGATA
>JAOEGS010018060.1:0-58827 GCA_025447755.1 Corythornis vintsioides | reverse complement strand
TTCTAATGTACCAAGAAGGTATTATATATAATATATACTATACCATATATATACCTTTTTTTTTTTTTTTGCTAAAAGTTTTGCATTTGTAAATACTTTGAAAAAGAATTTTCTAACCATCACTATTCAGAACAAGTACTGGCCAAGCTTTTATATTTATGTTTTGTACATGTGTCAGTGTTTTATCACTTGGGTAAAACAGAAGAAAAGCCCAGAAGTTCCCTGAAAATGGCAGTATTTAAAGGAATGTTCAGCTGAAATTTTCAATTTTGTTATACTGCTAAAGAAAGTGAAATTAAATGACCCGTGCTGTTCTAAATCCATCAATTGCAAAGCTTGTCTCTGCTCCCCAAGAAAGAATGACTCTTGCAGGGCCAGATTAGGCAGCAAAAGCTACAGAAATCATATCCTTCAGAAAACTCATTGCAAGGAGAGGATGTTAAGATTTGCCTGGAATTTTTGAGCAGCAGGGAGCACACACAGCAAAGTTTGTTTGTTCTGGTATCAACAACCTTAAAGAGATCCAGAGTATTCCCCAATATGAAGAACCATGATTAAATCACTGTATGAACTGAATATACACTTTAAAAGATGCCAAGGAGATGATGAGTTAGAAAATGATGGTGCTGTGACTAACTTCTCCTATTTTATGTCCCCACCAACCTGGAACAGGCTGCCCAGGGAGGTGGTGGAGTCACCATCTCTGGAGGGGTTTAAAGAATGAGTAGATGTAGAACTTGAGGCTGTGGTCTAGTGGTTAGAGAGATGTTGGGTTGGAGGTTGGACTTGCTGATCCTAGAGGTCCTTTCCCACCATAATGATTCTATATTTAATATGTGTTGGCTAACTGGTTGGCCAGGAAGACATTAAACTTGAAGCCCATCCCTTGAGTTGTTACTGGTGTGACTAGTGTCACTGGTGTCATCCCCAGTCCCTCAAAATCATCCCAACAAGGCTGGCAGCCCAACCCATCTCTGCCTGACCTCCCATCCCCTGTCCTGCTCTGTCCACAGCATCCCCCAGAAGCAAGGACTGTGCCCTGCAGGTGACTGGGTGAAGCACAAATGGAAGGGACCATAGTACATAGGTTGAAGACACGTGGGTTATCTCATCAGTGTCAATTATCTCTGCTGGTATAGCACTGATAGAAGTAGAAGGACCCCAGCCAAGTGAAGGAGAACCATGGGTTGCAAGTGACTTCAGTTCAGTGGCACAAAGAACTCCAGCTCATTTTCAGATCAAACGCATTGCAAAGAAACCTGCAGAATGGGAGAGAAAGCTGAAAATGAGATTTTCACAAAGGAAATCAGAATGAGCTTCCAGAACTGCCTGCCAAAAGAGAATAAATTAATTTGGGAAATACGAGTGCTGGCAATGAATGAACTTCTCCAAATGCAGATAATTGCTGACCAGAACAAGAAACCTGTGGGTGACAAGAAGTCAAATGTGTGTGGACTGGAGGAGCTGGTGTGGAAAGCCTGCAGCCTTGTTGAGCCTGAGACCCTGAAGAGACCCTCAAGCTGGTGGCTGGGCAGTGCTGGGCACCCTGTCTCCTGAGCACCTGCATCACCAGGGCTTCTCTGGAGCTGGTGACCTTACAAGGCACAGCTCACAATGTTGAGAAGACTTAGTCCTGAGGACTTCCAGTCTCCTGATGCAACCCACCTCACAGGTGGAGAAGGAGACATCAAGTTGTCAAAAACAAAGGCATAGTACAGAGTGCCCTGAAATCTGCTGGGATTCTCCTATTTCTGCAGAACATTTGTTGCATTGCTGTTCCTCATGGGAAGGATGTTCCTTGGGAAGTTCCTAACTGGTTGACCTTGTACACAGATGTAGACACATGAGGCCCCATTCAATTCAACACTGGTCACACTGACATTGCACCAGATTGCATCTGGGAATTGGATTCACAATTCAAGGAAATGTAGAGAGCCTTTAGCTTGATTCTGGGAAGCTGGATTTGTTTTGTTCCCTACAGTCTGCCTGGCTAAAGAAGGTGCAAGACACATCCCTTTGTATTCATGCCTCTGTTCTTTGGCTTTTCAAGGCACTGTCTTTATGGCCTTTCATTCAGGATGTGATTTCAACTCTAGGTAGCATATTTTCTTTTTAGGTATTGTCTGATAATTATCATCTTAAATCCTGCAACAAAGCATGTTTTTTCCTCATACTGTCTAAAGAAATCTTTGGTTCTCCCTCAGTGTTCTGGCCATGAGGTACAATGCTTATCTATTTTTCACAAGCACCCTTTCAACCCCCTGCTTCTTGCTACAAAACCTCCAACTGCCTCTTCACTAAAGAACCTGTTAATGAAGATAGTTAAGCATTTACTGTATTTATATGAATGATTTGTCTTATTTAAATTAGGCACACGCTGGCATATGTTCTTGAGTGCAGTTACCCACTGGTATAAAGCATATTTAAAGAACCAATTTGGGTCAGTAGCTTTGCATCTTGTGCAGTTATTGCAGCAAGGGCAAAGCAGGATGCTTCTGAGTCTGAACAACAGTTTTCAAGTCTCCCACGTCAGAAAAGGCAGTGGGAAATCGAGCTCAGTGGGCTAAAATTGGAAAGAAATTAAGGGACTTGGGAAATTATCATTTCCACAGCATGACTAGGCTTCAGTCAAGGCAAGACTTATCATTTACTTTGCCTCAACACCAGACATCTTTACAGTTTGACCAAATGACTTTGATTTTCTTGCCTTATTGATATGTCCTTTCCTTCTGTTACTTTGATGCCAGCATTGGCGAGGACAACAAACAGACTTTCCAGAGAAGCTGCCAAAATAACACTATCCAAAGTGAAGTATGTACCTTTTTCCTCAGTCTGGATTCATTTCAGTCTAATGGAATGAATCCCAGTAATCAAACAGCTTGTTGTGAAGGTCACCCTGTATTGCAAGATTTAATTAACAGCATAGATATGCGTCTGTACTGATAGATAGATCTGTATTTATATATATGTATCAGTGAATGGGAGATACCAACTGGAACAAATGCTTAGTAGGAGTGAATAAATCAGCTTGTAAAAAATGAAAGAACCTCCTCATTCTTGATTACATGAAGTCTCAGTGGAGTCTGAGAATTGGATCATCATCAGAAATAAAGGCAAGGAGCATCACTGAGAGAAGCTACCAGGAATTAAATGCAAGCAAGAATGTTCTGATGCAAGACTGACTGCAACTACAAGTCATTAATTTTTAAATACAAGAAAAAGTGTGATGGGATATTAAGTCTCCCAGCACAGTGGAGCCCAAAGGATTTTTGTTTAAATTCCAGCAGCAAATGTTTGCAGAGAAAAAATTGTTTTATTGCTTTGCTGAACAGTTTGTATTTGATGAATTGCACCCTGAGAATGGCACAATTCATCATGTGAAGATTACAGAACAAACCAGAGACAAGAACTGGATATCATTTGAATATATGGTTGAAAATTTCTGACACCAGTATCCTAAATTACAGATTAACTGATGAACACCCAGAAAGTGCTGCCTTGAATTACCAGTATTTTATTTAAAGCATTTCATGTCTATAATCCAAGTAATTTTGATTGCATAGTGCCTGGAAATATTTAATATTTTCTCTAAAACCTGTATGATAGAAAAAGCATTAGCTGATTGAGTTTTTGGGTGACATCAAGGTGGGAGGAACTGCAAGTGAGTAAATGCAGGATGAGAACTTAAAATCTGTCAGAAGAAAAGTATGATCAGAAGATGTAACAGGAACAAGTGTACTCAAACTCAACTGTAATTTTGCATTTTAGTTGCTATTAAGCAGGTGAATTCTTATTGTGATTTATAGTAATCTGTAATACTTTCTAGCATGCTTAAAATACCATACACTGATCATTCCCACAACATGCTCATGCCATCTATTAACATCTATTAACATTAAGTTGCTTGTCATTCTTAATGTTTGGGGAATACTTTATGAAGAAATACACTGCAAAAGCACACGCACAAAAACCCTCCAATGAACACTTCTTATTCAAATTCTTATTAGTAAAACTTTCCCTTGGAGACCCATGTGGAGAAATATGCAGAAGCCAATTCCTCCACACCAATGTATTAGGCTTTAGCTGTCTTCCCAGGATTTCCCAGGACATCTGCACATCTGCCTTCATCCTGTTTAGCAGGGGAGCACTGATTTCTAGGATGGGAGAAACACCACTCTATACATGACCTCACATAGGTATGACCCTCTTCTTCATTATGCTCCACTAAGCACATTCATGTCTTCTGAATAAAATTAAAACAAATATTTCTGAATCACACACAAAAAAATATTTAAGCACTACAATTACCTTCTTAATAACTGTTATTTAAATATAGAGCAATCTTTTATTTAAAAGGTATTAAAATCACATGGGACAACTGCTCTAAAAACTGTCATTTTCCAAAACAGAGCTGGTTTTGTCTAATGGTGGCTTAGCAATTAATTATAAAGACTGAACAAAGACTGAATTAACATTGTGTCCCCTTGCAGTAAGAAGTGCTCATCTGAATAATAGAACTTGACTTAGTGTTTCTATGAATATGGGTGAATTGATGATAATTATCACTGGTTTGGGGTTTTTTCTTCCCAAGCAAAGATCTTCCACAGATAAATGCTCAGCACTGATTTGCAATTTTTCCTGCAGCACCTTTTTCCTCACAGAACTTGGTCTCATGATGTGTTAGACCTGCAGAACTGTTTTTCTCATGGGGTCCATGCCTTTCGTCTCCCTTCAGATTTCTAGAGCCTCCAGATGTGGAGATTTGCAAACACACCCAACACCTACCAAACCATGGTGGGAATGAGGTGGGGATGGTGCTGGATCAAGACCAAGCACCATCTAAAAACCTATTTCATATTCAGCACTGGAGCTATTCAGCACAGATGACACATGCTCTTCAGTAAGCTTTTATATACACTTTGTTCTTTCTTGTCTGCTTTCTCTGTTGTCTAAAAGAAATAATTTCTACTAGAAAGTAGAACAGTACTACAGATTGCAGTGAAGTGTGGACAGCCCTGAGCTAATTGCAAGCCAGAGTGAGACAGGATGGTGGCAGCTGGCCAGGAGCAGCTGCATGAAGATCTAAGCTAGGACTTTGCCTCAGCTAAACTTCATCAGATCTTTGCACTAGTTCATTTATAATTAAGTAATCAGATAATTTATAATTAATTAGCTGTAATCCATTGAATTATAACATAACCAAAGGTCAAAAGATTTGAGAAGAGGAGGGGTGTGAGTGGGGAATAGACAGTGGGAATTCAATCCTCCCTGATATCCAGTCTAAACCTCCCCTGGTGCAACTTCAGGCCATCTTCTCTAGTCATGTTGTTATTTACTTCAGAGAAGAGGCTGCACCCACCTCACTGCAACCCCCTTTCAGGTAGTTATCGAGAGCAATAAGGTCTCCCCTTAGCCTCCTCTTCTCCAAACTAAACAATCCCAATTCCCTCAGACTCTCCTTATAGGACTTCTTCTCCAGACCCCTCACCCCCTTCTCTGAACTCCAGCAACTCAATGTCTGTCTTGTGGTGAGGTGCAGAAATGAACAGTTCTCCAGATGAGGCCTCTCCAGTGCCCAGCACTGGGTCAGCACTCCCCTAGTCCTGCTGGCCACACTATTTCTGACACAGGCCAGGATGCCTTTGGCCTTCTTGGCCTCCTGGGCACACTGCTGGCTCATCTTCACCAGCTCCTTTTCCAGCATCAGCTTTCCACCCCCAGCCTGTAGCACTGCCTGGGGTTGCTGTCACCAGCACTTGGCCTTGTTAAACCTCATCCCATCGATCCAGATCCCTCTGCAGAGCCTCCTGCCCTCAAGCAAATCAGCACTCCCCCTCAGTGTGGTGTCATTGCAGACTTGCTGAGGGTGCCTCAATCCCTTCATCTAGGTTATTGATGGAAACATTAAACAAGCCCCAAAGCTGAGCCCTGGGGGGCACCACTGGCCACCAACTGGGTTTAACTGTGTTTACTGCAACTCTCTGGGCCTGGCCAAGCAGTTTTTAACCCTGCAAAGAGCACACTTGTCTATGCTGTGAACTGAAAGCCTCTCAAGGAGACTGCTGGGGGAGATGGTGCCAAAGGCTTCCCTAAAGTCCAGGCAGACACATCCACAGCCTTTCCCTTGGCTTCTAGGCAGGTCATCTTGACACAGAACAAGATCAGGTTGGTCAAGCAGGACCTGTCTTTCCTGAACACATGTTGGCTGGGCCTGATCCCTTGTCTGTCCTGCAGTTGTCATGTGGGCTCACTCAAGAAGAGCCTCTTCAGAATCTTTCTGGGTACTGAGGTCAGGCTGGCAGGCCTGTAGTTCCCTGAATCCTCCTTCCAGCTCTTCTTGCAGGTGGGCGTCACACTGGCAAGTCTCCAGTCACCTGGGACCTCTCCTGTTAGTCAAGACTGTTGATAAATGATGGAGAGGTTTGGTGAGCTCCTCTGCCAGCTCCCTCAACACTCCAGGGTGGATCCCATCCAGCCCCATGGACATGTGAGTGTCCAGGTGCCACAGCAGGTCAGTAACTGCTTCCTCCCGGATTAAGGGGGGTTGTTCTGCTCTCCATCCTTATCTTCCCCACTGCACATCCAAACAACCACAGAATGCTGTAACACAAACCAAGGAGTGCTGTAGCCACCTTGTCCTGGGCTGAGCCACCTTCTGAGTTAACCCTTTCTCTGCAAAAGTGCCGGGAAATTCATCAACAGAAATACTGCCACGATAGTGAGAGTGATAGTAACTTCTTTGTTTCTTTCCCTTTGTAGGAGCAAGCTTAGTACATTGTTCCCTCAAGGTAATATTTTTAGTCACTAAGGCATCTGGTAAGAAAATAATGTGAAAAGATTTTTTTTTCTAAACTGAATTCAGGGAAAATCAACAAAAGGAATAGTTAGTTGCTGGGGAACTGCTGTGTCTGTTAATTCCAGGGAAAGCTGTAAATTCTCAGTATTTTCAGACAATCTGAATGTACAGGACTTTCCCCAGGGTCTGAGCAGGGGAAAACAGCAAACTTCCAGTTTGCATTCAGAGTTTCTGCATTTTGCATGAAATGTGACAGCTGTGGGTTTGGTTTTTTTAATGCATTATAGCTTCCACAACCAGGCAAGCAACCATGAACATAAATTTTCTGTTGGGCAATGACTTTTAGCACTTTAATAGCACCATTTAATTAAAGTTACTCTCCTTGCTAGGGAATGAACTGGAGTACAGACCTTTAGAGGATCTTGCTAAACAAACAAAATGTTGACCCCAACTTTATAGTTTGATTCAAACAGCAAAAAGCATATACATGGGATTTGACTCCACAACCAGTGCTTTGTGATTTGATGTTTCACAGCATCCAGTGGCCCTAAATTACACCTATGAGTGTGCACAGTTGAGCAAGGACCACCTTGCACCTATTGAGCATGCTCAGGACAGTACTTTGTTCTGAAGTAACTGTCCAAAGGAAAAAAATACACAACTCCCATCCCAATTCAAGGGTGGGCCAAAGATCTATGCAGTGGTACAAGCCATACTCCCTAGAGGATACAAATTGAGTGCATGGAAAGAATCCTTCCACCTCTGTAATATAACTTGCCATAGAGAACTGTGGAAAGACACACTATGTTTGTGACCTTCAGTACAACTTTGAATTTAAAGTAACTGACTTTGATATTGCCAAAGGAGGAGCAGAGCAGTAGAAAATTCAGCCTCTATTTAGGCTGGGCAAGCCATGATGCAGTCTGTTCCTGGGCAGTAAAAATCTATACATCCTTTAAGCTCCATTCAATTTCTTTGCATTAAAATGATATTAATAACAAGCTCTAAGATACCACAGTAAATTGAATTTTATAATTGGAAAGTAAGAGAGACAAATCAAACGTGTTGCCTGTGACAAAACTAGCAGACCTCTAACCTTGTTAAAATTTATGTGGAAAAAATGGGGCTATTTGGTCTGGATTTAATGAGAAAACTGAAATATAAGGAACCATTGCAGAAGTGTAAGGAATGGATGGGATTGTAATAGTCTGAGCACAGGCAGGTCTGTGATTTGATGGAGATTTTAATTAAGGTTGCACATTCACACCAAAGGCACTACAGCTACAGCTTCACTTTCTGCTTTCATCTTCAGCTGACACAGCACCAGCTGACACTCACCTCAGGGAGGGATGCTGGTTAAATCCCAGCGTGCTGAGCTCAGACGATCATACACATTACCCATTATCCCAAAACATCACTAAAAGCTGATGTGGAACAGCAAGTACAGCTGGAAACCATGCAACTAAGGCATGAGCAGAGCAAAAGCAGCAGAAGGGAGCAGCTGCAGCTTTAAATGACTGCCACAGCAACCCCAGCAGCCCTCTGCAGGGATGAAGGCAGCTCCTGACATGCCATTTGGGGAGGGAGGAAAGATGAAAAGATACTGAAGTATCACTTAACTTCTCGGCAGCCCTCCCTTGTTAGGATGAGGAAGATGAAGCTCTAGATGTGAATCACAGAAAGGAGTGAGCAGTGAGCTAAAGAGACCCCAGCACAGGCCAGTGCTCCCACCCCTGCAGGCATCAGCCCACAGCAGGGATGCTGTGGCAGGGCATGGCTGCTGCTGGAAACAGGTCTCTCCACCATCCCAACAAGGTGACCTCTGATCAGGTCTGGGATCCAGTGTAGGATTGATTAAACTGCTGTACAAGGCAAGTGCTTGGCCCTGGAGCTGTTCACACCAGGACCAGCTCAGGACCTGGCAGCCAGCACTGTGCCCAAGCAAACTCAATCAGCTTCTGCTCCTTTTGGGAGGAACCTTAGTTGCTGGTTTTCCCCCAGCAACTACATGTTTGGGTCAGAGTGACTGACAGCCTCCCCAGCATACACAAGAATAAACTTTCTTTTTTGTGCTGCACAAATATTTTTTAAGTCCACTTCTCCAGCCTCACTCGGGCTGCAGAATAAAACCTCAGCGTGGCCATTCATTCCAATCAGTCCCAACATCCTTCCTCATTTTCCTCACGCCCTCCAGGGATTTTTCAATAGGCAAATCTCCCTGTGTAGGCATTGTTCTGGTAATAGGTACAACTACCTCCCCAGGTGCTGAGCTAGCAAACAAGCATTTCAGGTGGCACCGAGTTAGCAATTTCCAGGAATGCCTGTACATTTTGATGGCTAAGATAGTTTGATTCTTACAGTCCAAGTTATGTTTTCATTTTCAATAATGCTTCCATAACATCCCCTGTGGGGATGAAGCAACACATAAAAAGCTCCTGAGTGGAAATATTTTAAAATACAGAGGTAAATAGAGTTTGTTTTTCAAACTGTGCAACAAAAACATTGAAACCAGCACTTTCTAATGTCTCTCCTATTTTGTACACCTAAAACTAATATGTGGCTTCATTTTAAAACTGGATGCTGGGCTATTTTTTAGCATAAGCACAATTTGAAAATGTGATCTGCATTCACTTTCTGATGTATTTGCCATAATTCTCCCTGACTTCTTGCATGGCACAGGGTTAGGTTTTTTTAAGTAAAAAGAAAAGCAGCATCACACTTCTTGGATATTCCAGCTCTTTGACAAGGGAGCCACATGAGCCACATGGGTAGCATGGCAGGGAAGGCTTGTGGAAAAATGTACAGAGATGTGGTAGCAAATGACCACTGTCTCATTCCACTGTAGGCATTAAAGAGCAAAAAAAACCATGGGGCAGCTCCTGGCACCAGGGTTGCATCTCAGCTGGAAAATGCTTGAGCCATTTGCTGCTATCCCACATTTACATGCTGGCCCTCAAAAGATAAACTAGATATTGTTTTTTATTTTTCTTTTTAATATTAAACTATATTTGCTTCACATTAGGAAAAAAATAATTAAAAAAAAACCTTTCTGATTTTTCAGCTTCAATAAGAAGCTTTCTATAAATCTGTAGGTAAGAAATACAGGCTTCAGAGCCTTTCAACAGTCTGAATTATGTTCTCTCTAAGCCAAGATGTCCTGAACCAAGTCTTAACCTTATCCCATTTGAAATGGATGAAATATTAAGCCTGAAATAGGTGGGATTATCTTGAAAGGCTCGTGTCACCCATAATAAATGTCTAAAGTAAGTGGTGCAGATCAGTGACTTACTGGCCAATAGTGTAACATCTAAA
Source organism: Corythornis vintsioides (assembly GCA_025447755.1). Taxonomy (NCBI): domain Eukaryota; kingdom Metazoa; phylum Chordata; class Aves; order Coraciiformes; family Alcedinidae; genus Corythornis; species Corythornis vintsioides. The sequence continues at coordinate 48,719 of JAOEGS010018060.1, read as the reverse complement.
GGAGCTGCTCCCCATTAAGATTCTGCAGGTTTCTTCAGGAAACATCTCCAGCTTGGGCAGCACTTTGGAGTCAACCAACTCCTCTTTCTTGTCAAGTTTACTTTGTATTTAATATTTTAAACCCTCCCCAGACACTACAATTCAGAATCTTTACAGACTCTTTCTGGTAGGACTCTGCACACCTGTTTTCTCCTGTTACCACCCATTTTAATGGCAAGAAGGTGTTTCTGCAGAACTCCTTCCACCTCTGACTTGGAAGTTAGATGATGAAATATTGTTGATTGTGATGCTTTTGGATGATAAAATCTAGACCTGCTCTGCCAAGCTAATTAATTTTGTTCTGCTACGAGTGCTCTGAGAAAAAAAAAGCAAGCAGAATATGGGGACAAAATCAAAATAGATTGACCTCAGGCTATTTATCATTTAAAATTTCTCCATTATCTTGTAAGCAGAGCAAACACAGCCAGGGAATAATGAGGATGAGATGACTTGGGAACTTCAGTACATGTCAGTATACTTATTTTCCACTCTCACTTGATGAAGATTTTGGTACTGCTGATGTACTCAAGTTCATCTCCACAGAGCTTCCTAAATACACTGAATGATACCAGAGATGAGCTTAGTCTCTCACAGGATTTGTGTGAGGGACTTCTGCTCTCTCAGGACTTCCTTTGCTACACTACAGCACAGGCAAAACATGATTCCCATACTGCATTAGAGCTGTAATTTATATTCTGGGGTGGGTTTTTATGCCTATGGAAATATATGCCAATTATATGCTGAATAACACTGAAAGAAATTGCCACAAAACTGTGATTTGTTATTAAAAAAGCTTATTTAATGGAGATTCTCTCAGGGTTTTTTTGCAAAAGTGTGACTAAAGCTGTAACATTTTTGAGCACATGGGTAGCACAGGCAGACTGGTAGAGAGGCCAAGATGCAAACCAGTTAGCAAATCACCTTCTTGGCTGGATCTTCAGCTTCTCATTAACTCCTAGACTTTGCCCTTACACCAGCCTTTGCAAGTCAGGGCTGCACCCTGGAGGTGCTGCTGCCCTCCAGTCCTACTCAGCAGTGCAATGGCCCTTACCCAGCTGGTACCTTTTTGTAATCCCAAGTCCTTCCTAAAGCTCAGTCAGCCCAGCATCCAGCATCCAGCATCATCAAAATGCTGGGGCACCATCAGGCTCTTGTCTCCTATCACCTCTGTAGGATGCAGCACAGTCCAAAGGAAGGAAGAATGCAGCCCAGCATCTCCTATTTAGAAGAGATTAGGGACTTGTTCTCAACACCAGTATCTCTCAGCAGTACATCTACCAGTTTTCTGGGGTGTTCCCATCACCCTCACAGTTGCTGCTTTAATTTTCTCCTGGAATTCTCTTGTATGCAGCCAGCACCTTTTCAGGGTTTGAAGTGGTGTCACTGTGGCAACCTGTGTGAAACACCATGTGTCCATTTGAACAGTGAATTTTAAAACTAATGATACCTCTGGAGACCCAGGATGTCACACTACATTAATATTTATCTTTACTACTCCTTATTATGTTAGGAAAACTGTTTTATTGCTAAGCATTTGTCTGACATATGGGGGGAAATACTGTTCTGTGTTGAAGCTTATGTACAAAATCCAAGTTTCTCAATAGAAAGCTGTATGTTCCACTTGGATTTTTATTGAAAATAAGGCATGCTGAGAAAAACTAAAGACTGTTTATGATAGCAGGTAACAGAATGAAACAGCAGTGGAAAATAGAAGCAAAATCCCTGGAATCCATACAGTATATTACAGCCAAGCATGTCTCTGTACTGTAGTATGTAGCCCTACAGGTTTCTAGGTCCAACTCTGCTGCTACATCTGCCTTGTGACCTGAACAAAGTAATTTACCTCTACATGTGCCTTCTGTCTTTTACTTGTCTGTCATAAGTGCTTACATTGTAAGTCCCCTGGGGTTAGTAAGTGTGGTTTATGCCCCATTATAGCAAGGCAGAAGCAAAGTAACAGCTAAGGCTGCATCAGAAAAGTTTATTTCTTATAGGTCAGGAATGGGAATTAGAGCATTTCTCTCCAAAATATCCAGAAGCGAAAAAAAGGGCACAAGGAGTTGCAACTTTCTGTGCCATCACAAATCACAGGGGAGAATCATAAACTTCCCTCAGGTTTATGGGTGGGGACTTCTCCCCTTTCCATAAAGCACTGAGAAACACCTTCTAGAAAACCTTGTCCAATGGGAAGCAGATGTTGCCCATGGAAGAGCAGGATGGTGAGATCACTGCTGTAACAGCCACAGTAACACACAACCCATCCATTGCCAGTGAAACCATAAGCAAGGTTAATATATTCATCACTCTGCCCATTTGGCTGCAAGCTCAATAGATGGGAGTCATCTTGACACGTTTGCCTTCTGGTGGGAAGATCATTCAGCTTGAGAAATGCATCTGAATTTGATGAGCATTCCTGGATATGTACCTTGGACTGAAAACAGCTTTCACTCCCCGCTGTTATTTATAGCACAGCCACAGTAAATAGTGTCTGAAAGTGGGATGGGAAAGGAAGGAAAACATCACTAAAATGCACAGCTCCACTAACTCCAGGAACAAGATAGTTGCTCTCCTACCATCAGAGCATCCTGGCTTGGCTTGTGTCCTCTCCCACCACAATTTCCTGCTTGCCTTGAAACCTTTTGCCAGTCTGTTAGCAACCAGTAACTACTTTTGGATGCTTTCTTCTCACATTTCTTTGGCCACCTGTCACAGCACAAATAAAAGCCTTCTAACTCCCCAGATCTGCTAATTAACATTCTTGAGGCTTATTGAGCTGTGAGAGACAGGCTGCACCCACCTGTTAAACAAGAGCAAGATGAGAAAGTTTTAGCTGGAGTTGGTTGTCTTCAGCTTCCCAGGTCAGGATCCTCCTCTGTGTTCCCTTTTAACAACAGAGATGTGAAACCACCCAGGAAAAGGGAAGGGAGGCATTTATATAGGAAGCCAAAGGAGAGATTCAAAAGGATCATGAGGCTCCTCCAGCAGCTGGACCAACCCCAGACTGAGGTCTGCAAAGTATCATCCAGGTTGTGGCCCTCTGGTCCTGGTAGCATAGTCCATGCTGCTGCTGCCATGGTCCATGCTCCAGTAACATGGGAGACCTGCCCAGGTGAGAGGGAGGAGAGCAAGGAGGGCTTTCTGATCTCTGGAAACCAGCACCCATGGGCATGTGGGCATGCATGACCAATGTCTGACATACCAGTGTGGGCATTTCTGCTGTATCCAGCCTGTGGCAACTGGCTGAATATTCCTGCCTATAGCCTCTTAAAAATGATCTGGGGAAGGATGCAACACTTACATGCCCTTTCCCCTGCAGTCTCTTAGTAATTACATTTAATTGCTGGGTTAACAGCTGGACTTGATGATATTAAAGGTCTCTTCCAACCAAAACAGTTCTATGATTCTGTGATCCTTGGGCAGACTTTTGTCCTTTCTCATTTCAGTGCTGTCTCCTTTGAAATGAAGCCTGTTAATACAGAGAACGTGTTTGCTCTTTGCTCACAAAGAAACAAGTAATGTATGTTACAAAAGGCATCAGAGGGAAAAATTAATCTATTATGGGATACAAAGCTGAAGGCAGAAACCCTGGCTGTCTTCTTGCAGTGCTGAATCCAGCTGATGTTCACAGGACACACTACGTGCAGCAAGAAGGATAAAGCAGCTTAGAAGCAGCAGAAAGTATGAAAGCTTTTCTCTGCACAGAGGGAGAATAAGCCCTGTACTGTACCATTGCTATGGTTAATGGGAGAACATAAAGATAACTCCTTTAATGCTTATTTTCTCTGAAGACTTTGAACCGAAGATAAGTAAAATCCACCTCCCATTTTTCAAAGTAATTACAATAACTTAGATTACCTTAGCATTTTTTTAAAGTCACCTGCTAACCATACCCCTGTGCTCTTGAAGGACTTTGGTACATACATCCAACACCTCACAGCCTTTATATTCTCTTTCAGGATATGAGGAACTTGGCTGTAAAGTCCAACTCTGCTTTGCTCACAGCTCTCATCATGCTGTTCAGTGTTACTCTAAACAGCCTCTCAGAGATTTGTACCTGTTTTCTAACAGTAAGTGTTGCTACACAACCTGTTATTTCAGAGCACAGATTCACTGACATACCACCAACAGTGATTGTCAAAGCCAATCCTTATTTGCTGACCTATCAGGAAGTCACTGCAAGTTCTATTTTTTACCCCAAATTTCCTGTGCTTTTATTACAACAATTAAAAAAAAAAAAACCCACAAACCAACCAACCAACAAATCACAAACATAACTATTATGCATTCAGAAAGGATAATGAAACCTTGGGCCCCCTTCACATTCCAAAGTTATTGGACAAGATAAATTATTTGTGGTGGCTTTTCCTATTAATGTATAAATCACCACCTTCATACAGGATAAATCCACAAATAAAGACAACTCAGTACCATGTGACCTGGATGTGCCAAGCACCTAAGTACAACAAAGGGAGAGGTTTCCATTCACTTGTACACATGCTCATCAAAATGAGCAAAAAGTGAACCTTTGGAAAATCTTACTTCATAAATCAATCAATAAAATTAATTGAAGAGTGTTAAATAAACTGTGGGAAAGGTCAACACTGGGCTTACTGAGAGAAATTGGTTAAGATGAAGTGAGAAGTTTATCTTAAAGAGGGATCAGTTTACACAGTGGCCAGTCAGGGAATAATTCACCATCGAGGGTGGGAAATTCCAGTCTGTCTGCTTAGGGTCACACTTTGAAAGACAAAATCTTCACCCTACTGATATGAATGTCAAACATACTGCTGATTTGAATGGAAACAAGATTATACACACTGATGTGCTGGTTATCATTCTCCACTGCTATATCCATTCTATTTGAGAGAGATTTCCAAGAATGAAAAACCTCTTAATGCAGTGGAGCATTTGATTTCTGTGTCTTGCACTGATAGATGTCACATCCAAGGGCAAATCAAAGATCACAGCCAAATTATAGGATTCACTTTAGGCTTCGGTTTCATGGGAGCATGGATTTGTTTGAAGTTAGCTCTGTGCTTATATGCTTTGTAATTTCAAAGCCATTTATTCTCACAAAAAGTGCATGCCTTTCTTATCTAAATTCCTCAACTATTCCTAAAGTTGCTTGCAAAGTAGCTTTTCCTGCTGAAATACCTTGGCAGATATTATACACTTTCCTAACGTGATAGTCTCCCAGACATTTGGGAGTCTTCTTAAATAGCTGTATTTATTGGTGCTTTCTTTAATATGCCTCAGAAGGGAAACTTAATTCTGAGGCTAGGCATAGCCACAGAGATTTGTCATCAGCTCCCTGATGTGCTTGCTCCGAGCAAGCAGTTCTGTGGACACTGACATGAGCAAAGAATAATGTGCCCAGCTAACAGAGATATAATATACTGTTTGTTAGCTCACTCCTGCATGTATAGCTCAGCCTAATGCATTGCCTACATTGGCAAGAGAAGCAGAATAATAAAAAAGGTCTTTCTAAGATGGAATGCACATCCATATTTATTGCAATGGGACAACTCAAGGAAGAAATAACATGCCCTGCAGGATTTCTAAGGAAACAGGGCTGCTTCCAATAAGCAAATCTTTCAAAGGCAGGCAGGGGCTTTGAAGGGAAGCAGGGCAACCACAGGCCATTCCTTGTAGCAGAAGGGGAGCTGGGCAACCCCAGGAGAAAATGTTTTCACACTCCACAGAAAGCTCTGGCTGCAATAAATGTGTTTGCCCCAAATACTTGGGTTTCATCAAATAGCCTTTTTTTTTTTTCCTGCAAAAATCCCTCTGAATGTTATGCTTTTTCCATTTCATGCCACACAACCAAATTGTTAAGGATCTTCACACTCAGGAATTATTTTAGTCCCTTACCATATGAAATGTTTCCTGTTTAAAACAAAGTAGGCTGATAAGAAGGCAGTAGAATATTAATGTGAGTATAAAATAGTCGGTTAAGGGTGATATTAGCTAACAAAGGATAATTACCATTATCACATGTCTAAGTTTTATGTAATTAAGAGGTAATGTGAAAACGTGTTTCCAAAACTAATATGATAAAGCACACAAGCTCCTTTTCAAACAAAATATTGCTGCTTTTTTTCCTTGCACATCATTGAATCATTTAGGTTGGAAAAAACCTTGAAGACCATCAAGTCCAACTGTTAACCCAGCACTGGCAGGTCACCACTAAACCAGGTCCCTAAACCACACCTACACAGCTTTTAAATCCCTCCAGGGATGGAGACTCCAACATTGCCCTGGGCAGCCTGTTCCAGTGCTTGACAACCCTTTCTGTGAAAAAATATTTCCTAATATCCAGCCTAAACCTCCCCTGGCATAACTTGAGGCTGTTTCATCCTACTGCTTGTTATTTGGAAGAAGAAACCAACTGCCACCTTGCTACAACCTCCTTTCAGGGAGATGTAGAGAGTAATAAAGTCTCTCCACAGCCTTCTTTTCTCCAGGCTAAACCACCCCAGTTCCCTCAGATGCTCTCCACAGGACTTGCTCTCTAGACCCTTCACCAAATTCCCTGGGCATACTCCAGCACCCCATTATCCTTCTTGTAGTGAGGGGCCCAAAACTGGACACCAGTAATCGAGGTGCGGCCTCACCAGTGCCAAGTACAGAAAGGAACAATCAATCCCCTAGACCTGCTGGCCACAGGATTTCTGATACAAGCTGGGTTGCTGTTGTCCTTCTTGGTCCCCTGAGCACACTGCTGGCTCATGTTCAGCCTGCCCTTAACCAAAACTAGTAACTTGCCATGCCCACAAAAAAATATCCCCACTGTAACATGGGCCAAGCACACATCAAAGTCTGGTTTACAAAGCAGAGCAATTAAAAGTTATGGTCCCCAACCATATCTCACTTGTTATATGTACTCTCCCTTTCTGAATAGAAATGTCAGATACCTTCTGCTTTGACAGTTAATGTCAGAGCAAGCTCTGAAAGCTGTGTCTCTTCCCTTGCCATTTTTTATTTTGAATGCAGACGTGCAGCTCAGCTTTGGAAAAAACTTCCTTAAAAACTGTGAAGTTAAATAATACTGAGGCATTTCTCCATAGAAAGCAATCATGAATTCAGAAAAAAAAGTTGCTTATCTTAAAATATTTTTAAAATATTATATAGTATATTGTACTTAGAATAATGTGTGCTGACTATTGCTGTGAAACTACTTCATAATGTTCACTGTTTCAATAAAAAAGTGAAAGCTGCTGCAAAATTTTCATTAGAAAGGCCTGTAAGATATAAAAATAAGCTTCTTATTCTTCTCCCAAAAAGTGAATACTGCAGTATTACATTGAGCTACACTCTTTGTAGGAAAATAAGGTTTTACACGAGCAAGGTTTTGTGTAGCATTCCAACAACTTGGGAATGTCTCCTGAAGTACCAGCTTGCTTAGTTTGAATGTCATTTCTGGCTACATGTCGAGTGTCCAAACCATTCATAACTTGGATAGGATAAGAAAAAATTAAAGGGTCATTATGTATGTACTAAATACAGCATTTCTAATTCACACCAAAAAAAAAGAAAAAAAGCAAGAGAAGATTCAGAGTCATTTCCACATCTACACAACAGAGTCCTGAGAAGTAAATCAAGGACAGACACAAAAAATTTGGGTGTCACTCATTCTGTTTTTCACTTTTATACCACTGATTATAACTACCACTAGTTAAGCCCTTGCTGTGTTGTCACTTGTGATTATGTTCTTCCTTCAAAACACACACTCAGTGTTTTCATTGGCCATACACTGCATAGATACTTTTTTTTTGCTGTGTTGTATGATTATATTATGAAAAAAACCCACCTTGAAGAACACCTTCCTTTCTGAACAGAGCATACTGAATTTCAGATAGTGCTTAGTTTTCACACAAATATGTTCTGCAGCCATGGAGCAGTCTCCAAGGAAATGCTCCATTTTGTACCAGGGAGTTTTGTGCTTGCTGAAGAGGAATCTCCTGTGCCTGGAGAGTGAAGTGGTCAAGGACAATGATCATCCTTTAGGTGATGCTTTAGGTGTTTAGAGATGGATCACAGATTATTTCAAAGATATGGAAGACAATCTTAAATATTCTGTGGTAGACAGCTTAATAAGGAACTCATAGTAGTTTATACAGCAAAATTCTGAGCTAACTGCTATTTTCTTAACTCTGGTGGCTCCATGCCCAGATGTATTTTGGTGCTACTGGGAGGTGACAAAGGCAAGCATTACCAAGTCCTTCCAAGTCTCAACTAAACCACAAGCCCCCAGAACTGATTATGATTTAATTCCAGTCTATGATAGCACTTAAGTCATGGGATTGGTGTTATATCTGTGAATAATGCAAGTTTATTTAAAGGAATGGAAGCACACCAGATTATTTAAAAGACACTGACTGCTAGGGCTGAATATAAATTTTTTCAAATGTCTTCATCTGTTATCAGAGCTGTTACCAGGAGCACAAGGAAATACTAGTTTTGTTATGTATTATGAATGACAAATAAGTTGCTGTTTATCAGCATGGGAGCCTATCTCCTACCCTACAAGAAGCAGTAGGAGATGCTGCTGTGGACATCATGATCCAGCAGCTTGCTATAAATAAGGAATCTCATAGTTATAAACTACAGACTAGACTGACTCATTTAGCTGAGCATCTTCCACCAAAAGCAACTCCAATTTTTGTGAGTTACACCACTGCACTTTCTTCCTTAGACTGGCCATTCATCATCTGCTTGATGCTCTTGGTAAAGTGGCAAGAATATGCTAGGAGGCACTGGAGCAAGATACCATACAAGCCCTTCCCAGTTAACTGCTGTCTAGGTTTTTGGGGGCGAATGCAACTAGTCCCTGTGTGTTGCAGGAGTATGGGTGACACTGAGGAAGAGCTGGTTCTTGTTGGGTTCTTCAGGCAGAAGATCTGCCTGGACAGCTGCCTTTTCAGGGACCTTCACAAGCTTCTCTTTAGAAAGCACTTGCTGCTCAGGGCCACCTTCCAGCTGCATCACAACAAGGAGCAGCTCTGAAGAGAGGTCAGAACAAGAACTGTTGCCTTCCAAAGGTTACAGCCCCCATCTCTTCTGGAGATCAGACTCTACCAGGTCCCAGGCTGTAGTTCTGTCTGTCAGTGGACTAGGGAGCAGCTTTTTCTTTGTCAAATTGCCAAAGAAGAAATAAGTTGATAGGCATCAGTGCTGGATTTCTTCATTGGTGTTTGTTTATTTGAGGTTTTTCCTCTGATTGGAACTTCATCAGTTCTGTCTGGAGAGGCACTGATTGATCTGGTACTCAACAGAGGTGCACAGGTCAGATCTGCAGGTGCAGGTCAAGTGTTCTGCTTGAACACTTGTACTTTGTAAACATGAGCTGAACCAAGGGAATGAACAGGGACAATTGGTTGACCAGCAAGGAGAACTGCATCCCTCTGACCCTAAAGATTTCCTGCATTCAAGAAGACATTTTAAGTGAGGCATGATAAGAGAGTTGGCTTTTTTTAGCAATACCAGTATAGAACTTAAGGGCCATTTTGGCATTGCTGGAGAGCAAAGAAGAATTGCCCTGTGATATGTAACATAGCACTGACATCTTTTTGTTCCATGTATTTCATTTCAGCTGGTCCTGTTGCCCTTTATTGCACTGCTGGCAGAAAAACAGTCACTGCATATAAATATTTTTTACCAAGGAATTTGTTAAAGTGAAGAGAACATTCCTACTGCTTCTCTCTCCCTTCTCCCTGCATCTTATCAAGATGCTTCCATCCTCTGTTTAGCTTTCTCCTATGCTTTTGAAGAAGTGCTAGGGGTATTCTCACACAGGCTATTGTGCTTTCTACTCATTTTTTTTAATTATTATTATTATTATATTGCTCTCCCAGACAGAATGGGTAATAAAGAGGCATTTCCTTCCTACATCTGCATGTACTCAAAAGAACAGCCATGTGCACTCCACCATTCTGGACTGGGAAAGGAAATATTTGGACTGCAGGCAGGGGCAGCAGCAGGGAGAAATTATGCCTCTTTTTTTGTGTGTGAAAGCAAGCAGAGGATTTGGAAAAGGTAGGACAAGCTGGAAAAACATCCAACAGCTGCCAGGGCAGTACTATGGACTTTGAATGCACCTTGGCACAGCTGCCAAATTATCCATGGCAGCGCTGCCAGCACTGGGATACCAGCTGCACCTCAGTGATGTGTTATAGATGTTCCACCAAGGCAGTGTTTAACAGGGTTTTGTGCTCTCACCCAATTATTTTAATGAAAGATACTGCTGAAAAGTGTGTCATTCATGTCTATCAACCATCGTGTTTAATGCAGCAGTGATAGGTTAAAAGATACCATCACTGCTTCAGTACTTCTAGGATCAGTGGCTGATGCTGTTATCTCTACTGAAAGCATTTAGTAACAGCTCCAGGCTGGATAAGAAAGGAAGTTCAGCCTTATTTTGCCTCAATTTTCCCCTTGAGAAGCACTGGTAGATAGTTCTGGCATTTACAAGTTGTTGCAAAAGAAGCTTTACTCATTTTTCACGAAGTTAAAATGCTTTATTCTTGAGTTGCTAAACCCTCCATGAACCAGAATTGTTTTCAACATGGGAGGGAGCTCTTAAAGCATGAACTTTTTTCTGAACAATATTGCCTTTGAGAGGAAAAACCATCTTGCTTATTCGAGCTTACCATTTACCATGCTCTTTTATTCATCCCTGATATTTGATTACCCACAATAATTTAAGTGATTTCTTATTTTGTAATCATATAGCTTGGCTATATAGACATATAGATATATAAATAGACATTAAGTATCATTGCTTCATTTCAGAACATTTTTAACATTCTGACATACTACGTATGAATTGATCCAAATCCAAGTTTAATTATCAAATTTCTTTACTTTCATGATGTCCTGGGTTGGGTTTGGGTTAATTATCACAGCAGTTGGGAGGGGCTGCATCTGGGAGGGACCACATCCAGGATAAGCAACCCAACCAGCCAATGGGATATTCCATACTATACTGAGTCCTGCCCCTATATATGGGGAAGGTTGGGGGGGGAGGGGGATAGCTCATTTGTTTTCTATTTGCTTCAATATGTGGCTGGAGCAGGGAAAGTTGGTGTTCTTGGGCACAGGTAGGGCTTTTCCTGGTTTTTATTACTGACTTTGTATATAATTTCATTAGCACTGTTGGTTTCTTCTTTGTGTTGTCTTATTAAACTGTCCTTATCTCAGCCCCCAGGTCTCACCTTCTTTCTTCCTCCTTTTCCATCCCATGGTGGGGGTGTGTGGAGAGAGGAGGAGGGTGAAGCAATGGGTGAGTGGCTGTGTGGTGTTTAGGTGCCAGCAGAGATTAAATCATTACACTTAATCATTCTTTTAAAGATCTTTGAAGAATGAAGCTTCAAGGGAGAGCTGAAGAGGAGGGGAAGGTCAAGGGTAGCTAAAATGTGATTTCTCCAAGATTCACATGTTTAATTGAAAATAGGTTAAAAAATCCATTCTTGCATCCAATATTTTGGTGGAGATTGGTATGTTTTTTTCTGATTATATATTCTAATCCATCTTCATCTGAGCAATGCACTATTTCTGAGTCTGAAAATCAACTAGTTCTTTGTGAAGGCTTATTTGGTGGCTGTGTTAGAACTTCATTAACAGCTCATCAACTGATCCCTTGAAAGAGTTTTCCACCTGAAATATAAATTGGTTATTCTTTTCCTAAGCAGGTGTATGCTTTGACAGAGTGGACCCTTCAGTCCATACTAAGTCTGAGTTTATGTCTAATGCAAATATCATATTTAAGCTCTGGTTCTGCCTTTGGCAACATGACATTGGTGTGAAAGTTAAATTGAGGTAGAAGGGACAAAATGTGGGAATTTGGCTCTTTTAGGAGCATGATGAAGAATTCAGTTGAGGTGAGAGGACTTTGTTTGATGCAACTCTGAGATGAGACATATGTTTAACAGCGATGTGAAACCTTCCTGACTGTAGATTCATGTTCTGAAAACAAGGAGGGTAGACAGTGCCAATGCATGACAAATAGTCCTGCCAGCTAGGAACTGAGACTATTGCAGAGAGAAAAACACACTGCTTTTCACCAGTCTACATTTTTACACCTAAAAACCCCCATGCAGTAAAAATACCACTGAACTGCAAGGCTACAACTACTCTGAGTGTTTTGGATGGAGCATTTGCAAAGGCCAAGGCTGAGGAGCTGAAGTGATTGGTGACATCACTGCTGGGTGTAGTCACCTGTTTTACAGCTTCTCTTATTTCTCACTTCTGTTATTCCTTGTGGCTGCTCTTGCAGCTGGCCCTTCTTGAGATGAACTCATATTAGTAAAGTCATGCTAGTGCCCAAGAAGAGGCACAAAGATCAGTATCTGTGTTCTCAGGTATCTATGAGGGTGTTCACAGCTTTGTGGCCACAATATCAAAGATAATTTGGAAGTCTTAGAAAATAAAACCAGGAAATGCTAGAATTAGCTTATACTGTGTCCTGTGAATTTGATCATGTTGAGGAAAGAATGAGATACTCACTGAATGGCAGTACTCACAACAGTATCTTGAGTTTAATTCTGTGGTCTCAGGGCTAAATGAATCTGCACTGCTGTTGGACAGGCCCATCATGCTGCCATAGCTCTGCCTCTGGTGCTACCCACTTTCCTTCAGCCAAGTGTTCTATTCCCCACCTGCTTCATGTCTTTGAGAGTGCTGAGTCCTTTGAGGCCAGTGAAGCCCTTGGTGGGCTGAGTTCCACCTTGGACATGTCAAGGAGAGGGAGAAAAGTGACTCTTTTGGAAGTACTGGCTGTTCTGGTTTAAAATGCAGCCTTTATAAAGTTATATAAGAAGAGAGATCATGTAGGAGGAATAAAAATAATAAGCTGTTAGGATGATTTGCTGAGACTAGTCTTCACCTCAGCTCCCACAGAAACACAGAAATAAAAGTCCAATTTCCTCCATAGATGGAGACCATTGAGGAAAAAAAAAAAATTCAGAATGAAGAGAATAATTTCCATAGGGTATCTTCTGTCAGCCAAAGCAATATAAAAAAAAATAAATGTGGAGACAGGCACAAGGGTTTAAGGCTAAAAATTGGGTGAAAACTTCAGTTAACAAAGAGACAATGTAGCACAAAAGGAATGTTCTGCAGTGGGAAGAGCATGCCTGGCTTGCATGAATAGGTGAACAGGAAAAAGCTGAAGAGCTTCCTTCTCTTTAGTTAATTTGGAGAACTATAAATCCAACAGCTTAGCTGGTTATAGCCTTTTAAAATAGTTTCTAATATTTCCAGAATATCCACATCTGTTCAGAGCTTCTAAATAGTCAATACCCACCAACTGCCTACATCTTAGGACAAGCTTAATATTTACATTCTTATGCACTATTTTCTTAGACATATAATCAATCCAATTTATGTGTAAAGACTAAAGGGCAACAGATGATGTCATACTACATTTGCTGACCCATTTCATTGTTGGAGTGATATAGCAAAGAAATAGTTACATCCTAAGTTTTGTTAACTGTTGAAGAGGTGATTTATCCTTTAGTGTAATACAATTAGCAGTGATGCCTTAAGAAAAAAACACATTGCTGGTATCTCCTGCTGCCATTCCCTTGGTGCAGACAGATATAGTTGTGCAAAACCTCACAGAACTGGAATTTCTTCTACCCTTACTGAGGTGAGAGTTCATTTGGGTGAAACAGAAAACTGCATTTACTGAGGTATACCCTCAGGAAAATAAAGTGAGATGTGTTGTGGGTATTGAAAGGGCAGTGGCTAAGGCTGCCCAGGCAGTATGCTAGGAAATGTCCACCTTAGAGACTTAACTCTTGACTGAAACAGCTACAGCACCCCAGCAATCTTCCACTTACCAAGTCATGCTTTAACTTTCCACAATCTACCCTCATCTGCTTCAGCCTTTAAATAGCCTCAGAAGCCTGACATCCTCAAAAGATGCCAGACTTAATATTGCAGCAATTCGGGTCAAAATCAGCTTGAAACACCTTGACATGAGGTCAGTATTCTCCCCACACTCCCAGCTAAATGTGAGGTTTTCTCCGTGCTGTGTATCCTAGAAGATCCAGCACTGTCTCACAACTACAGATTCACACCAATCACCACTTACTCCTAGGTGTAGCACTACAGTTTTCCAGTAGATTAGCTGCTGAATATTCATCTGTGCCACTCACCTTAGCAGCTGTAAGGAAACTGAGCATGTGGCCAAAATGCTTTATCATCTTCCTGGCAAACAGATGTACCAGAGCAAACAAAACTTCAAACCTTGCAGCCAAACAGCATTGCCACCAGAGCATCATCACAGGACTGGGAATCACATATTCATTTCTCCACTGTAACTCAGTTAATTTAGTTTGAACCATAAGTCTTTGCCAGTCATCCTTAGCTGATTAACAGGCAAAGCATCCTTGTCAAAGTGATGCAGAAGAATCCACATTAACACTGCTTTGCTATTATTACTGTGGCATTTCTGCTACCTCAGCTGTATAGGAAGTGACTGGGAAGTGATTCCAGGAGAGAAGGGGAGGGGATTTTGAAGATTCCTACATGGAATCAGACAGAATATGGCAACAGCAATGCTGTACTTCATTCAGGAATACCCCAGATACCTCATTTGGGCTAGGCAGCACTATCTTATTCAATAGACCTGCTTCAGTTTATACATTTACTCTTATATTTCCTGGTTACCTACCAAGAACAAAGTCCATGGTTTTACATTAGTTTGATTTTTGACAGGGGGAGATAGAGGCAGGGGTTGAAGGTGGAATATTTTTGCTTGATGTTGCAAGGTCCTATAACTTTTCTGATGAATCCTGAGCTTTCTTTTTGTTGTAGTTTTAATGCTTTTCAAGGAATCACTTCGGAGTTCTTTCATGGGCAACTTTATTGCCATAGAAGTAATTTTAAAATGCAAATATATCCCTTAAAAGCTTTCTGAGCAAGGCTTAGCTCCAGAATTCTGGGGAAAAGGCTTGATTTCAATGAATATTTTGGGTTTTTTTGAATGGTGGTGAAAGATAAAAGTATTCCACTCTTCTTCCATCATAATTCACACTTATTCTTACCTGGTGATAACCTCATGTTTCTGCAGTAGGAATTTATTCAGCTTTCTGCTTGTGGCACATGGCATTGCAAAGTTCCCGAGCTGACTAAAAAATCCCATAGATGCATCTGTCAGTGTAGGGTGCTGCACCCTGTCAGGCTACAGGTTTCCCCAGTAGTTTCACTGGGGAATGTCATTTTTGGATATCAAGATAAGCAACCCAGCAAATCACTGGTTGCAGTTTCAACAGAGACATTTCAGCAGCGCCAGCTTGTGGTCCATTCCTTATTCCACCCACACAGCAGCTTTCTTGGTGATAACCCTTCCCACATCTACCTATATTTACCTAACTGCACATATTTAGGACAAGCACACAAGGACCAAGAAGTTCCTGGTCCCTCCTGTGGGCAGCTAAAAGCTGCTGTCTGCTTCAGAAAGAAGCAGAGCAGCATGGTGCCTGCTGGTCAGACTCCACTCCCAGAGGGGTTTGCAACTTGGCTTTGCAGGGGAGGTGGTGGAACTCCACATGACAGATGTTTCCCAGTAGGAATGTGGCAGGAATGCAGAAAAACCTGCAGTCCTAAGGACTGAAAGTGCTGCAGGACTTGTGCCTGTAAAAGGAAATGATGTGTGTTGAGTTAGCTCTTGCATGTAAACTTCCACACATTGGTGCATTTTATCACTAGAAAAAACTGCAGTCAAAACTGAAAAAGATTTGGTGCTTGTCCCATTGATTGGAAAACGTTTTTTCCCTATCTGCTCTCCAGGCAGTGGAAAAAAAACCCCAACTTAATGGATAGGGGTTTGCACCCTCTCAAGTTTCTCTATCTCTACTGGATGATGATGTCTCTGCTACTTGGAATTACTTCCAAATCATGTGATTTAAAAAGAGCACCCTTTGATTTCACAGAGCTGCAGATATGTTTGAGGTGGAGAATTACTGTAAATAATACAATATCCAGGAAGAAAAATAGCAGTAACATAACTTGTACTTCATGTTTTCTGGAATGAGTTGGTTATTGGCTTGGCTTAGGTAGAAAAACAGTGACTGGAGCTCATGTAGCAGGGAAGGGTGGGTTGTGTGACACATGAGGGCTGAAGTTGAAATTACTCCAAAGAGTTCGGTAAACTGGCTCACTGGTAGCCAGTGTCACTTCTAGCTCAGCACTGCTGCAGCTCCCACAGCACAGTCTCCAGAAGCCTGATGGATGTAGGAGACAACAAAGTGACCACCACCCTGCAGAGCTTCAAATCTCAGTGCAAGGGATGGGGTCAGCAGAAGAGGTGGCTCAAGGAAATACATGAGACCGAAGAAGCTACACTCCTTTTCCCAACTCCTACCCCATTATCCCCAGGACAGCAGATCCCTTCCTCTGGGAAGCAATGATATGGAAATGGACTTACTGACATTTCAAAAGCTGGTAAGCACAACCTTTTCACAGCAGCAATATTTGCTTTTTTTTCCCAGCAGCTTCCAAAGGTGAGATGTGTGAATCTCCTGTTTTTACCTCTGGCACAGAGAAGAGAGCAATGAAGCACCAGTTTAAACCCAGTTTTTTCAAAGCTAGCTACTACTGAGTTAACTGACAAGGTGGCAAAGGGGAGAAAGAAATAGGAAGAAGGAATTAATAACATACTGTCCCAATTCTGAAAACAATTAAGGCAATTATGCCTCATCAAAAATGCATACAATTTCTTTGTGAGCTATCAGGAACTACAGAGAGCTGTGCTATGACATGTCCTCAGAGGTGTCAGTGTGCATCTTATCTTGATGAGGAATTCACTGCTTGCATCATTTTGAGAGATTTTTGAAATAAAATTCCATCCTTTCTGTGCTGCTGCCTCCACTTTGGCTGGAGTCATTTGGACTCTGCTCCCAGGAGCACTGAACAGGGTCTGCTGGAGAGTCTTGGGCAGTCTTGGGCTGAACTTGTTAGGTACAGAAACTGGCATCCCAATGTATGCCCACTGCAACTGGGAAGGAATAATAATAATAAGGCATGGATTTGCTGGAGGGCAACACACTGACAACACATGGTCCTAGAAAACAACCTGAGACCATGTTCAGGGTTTCAGAGTTCTTCCTTCTATCAATGCATAAGAAAACCTGTATGTAGTGTTACTGAGGAATCACTTTTCAGCAGAAGAAAAGACTAGGTGATCCTGCTCTGGCAGGGAGATTGGACTAGATGATCTTCTAGGTCCCTTCCATGGGATTCTATGAAAAAGGTTTATGTACAGTAACAAAAAAACCCAACACACATACACAAACACCAAGAAAACCCCAACCAAGCAAAACAACAATGAAACCCTCTGTATAGAATGTCAGTCCCTTCACTACTGCTGCTTGCCTCATCAGCCAGAGCTCAATAGTTCACACAAGCTGAACTTACCACTTTAAAAAGATGAAATAAAGAGATCTATCTCATGCTCTCTTTATGAAACAGTGTTGATCCATGGCAGATTGGCTGATGGGATAGAAGATGAAAGTGTCATTTCCCAGAGGGTGTTTTCCATTGCCAGAATGCTGCTAGCACCTTAAACTCAGCCCTTGGGAAATGTATGGAGAGATGTGAGTTTGTTCTCTCTGCTAAAACCCTTGCACATCTGACACCAATAAAAGCAGCAGAGCATGAGGAACATCATAGCTGAGAGAAATGAGGCTTCTGCCACCACATCTGCCCATGTGCCAGGGAAGAGCCACACTATCTATGGTGGTGGCCTGGGAAAGCTCAGTTACCCCTGTGCCCTGCCTGCTCCAGACACTGCCATGACATCAGACCTTCCCAGCCTGCTAATCTGCTGTGCCACTTGACTACTGAAAATTAAACCTATCACATTCTGAAGTGAAAAGAAATCTGTGCTGTGGGTTTATTCAGGAGTATTAATACTTTATCTAGAAAACTAATTACAATATGCAAAGAGAGTGCTTGTGCAAATTGACCACTTGTGCCTGCAGTGCTGAGAAATACAGCTGAGCACACAAAGTCAGGTTAAACGTTTACCAACTTCAGCAACCTCCAACCAGCTGAGGAAATAGGAAATAAAGGGAGCTGAGACACAAACATGATCAATCTACTTGTAGCACCTCAAGTTCACAGCAGGTTTCCTCTCTCTTGCTATTTAACAGGCATTCTTGATCAAATCACTCAGGTGTGCTGTACATTGTCTGTATGCCTGCTCTACAGCCCTGCCACCACACTGAACCTGCTTCTGGAGCAGCAAACATCAATTTAGACACAGATGTATGAAAAGATCACTTACTGAATATTACAGCCATGAAGTTGTATGACCATCCTGTTGGTTTTACAGGATAGCACATTTCTCTGACCTTGCTTTTAGGTTTCCTGTGATTCCCCACAAACAATGTTGACAAATATGTCCCTGTTACCTATATGCATTATATATTGCTAAAATTGATGGCCTCTTGCCATCTGATTTCATTAAGAAACTCACATATAGATTTGGCCGTCTTGCCCAGTAAAATACTTTTGGAAAGAGAATTTTATAGTCTGATAATGTGCCAGATCTCCAGCTGGCATTAATTCACATACTCCCAGTAGCACCACTGGTGCTGGGTTGATTTACAGCAGCCAGGTCAGGCAGGTAATATCACAATAGTAAATTCAAAATGTTGTTCATCCCAGCAAACCTTTCTAATTGCAATACTACTGACTGATGCTCACAGTAGATTACAAAATAATCTTCTTGTCACATTTAAACTCATTATTTTAGTGAGACATTTGTGTGGCTCTAGCAGATAGTTTGGCTCTATTTACTCTCTGCAGGATGTGCAGATGATGGCTCACATACATTAAATAAACCTTTGTATTTTGCATGAATGTAAGATATGGCAATCACAGCTTTCTGGTAGCTTAAGGAAGAGCTTTTGGGGGACATTCTGGTAGCAATAGAGTATTCCTGAAGTTAAAACAAAAAAAAACCTGGAACAACTTACTATTTGCCAGCCCTTCAGCTAATTGCAAACTCCTCTAGCTCAGTCAGAAAGCTATCACTTCATCCAAGAGGGGATAAACACAGCTTGAATTCAATGTCAGCTACTTCACTAGTGCCACCTACAGCATCCAGTTCAGAGAAACCACCCAGACTAGCAACTGGCTCAGGTGAGCATACTTTTCTAGAGCACTTTTATTAGCATCCAAAAAGTCAACAAGACAATTTATTAGAGCAAATATCTATTTCTGCAACACAAGCTCTAAAGTATCCATTTGGAACATGCAATTTATGGACATACCTCAAAAATTAGGTGCTTCTGGCAATTGCCAAAGACATGTTAGGAAATCAGAACAACACAGAACACAAGTCCTGACAGAAGAATAGCTTTTATTTGTTGCATCTGCTTTGTTTAGGAAACTGAACAGCGAGAGGTGGAGTCCACCTCCTGCTTCTTGAGCTACTCCTGTGCTTCATGTGGAGCAGCAGAGTGGAAGGGCTGAGCTGGCTCTCAGGTGTGATCCACAGCTAACAGCCAAGGACTAGCTCCTCCATCAGCTCTCTACAGCTGTTGGTAACTTCAGCTTAAGCTTGGTTCAGGACAACATATACCTACAAATTTCTTTCCCAGGAGAGTGGTGGCCACTGGCACAGGGTGCCCAGGGAGGTGGTGGAGGGAGGCCCCATCCCTGGAGACATTGCAAGTGGGGCTGGAGGAGGCTCTGAGCACCCTGCTCTAGGTGCAGATGTCCCTGCTCTCAGCACGGGGGGGGTTGGACTCGATGAGCTCTGGAGCTCCCTTTCAACCCAGACATTGCTGTGAAATCAGAAGTGCCTCACTGATGGTCCAGCCTTTGGCACCTAAGCTCATGGGAAACACATTTATTACAGGCTGACTAATAATGTACCAGCTCCAACACGTCTGTAGCATTGACCTGCAGGGAGGGTTTGTCACTTCCAAGATTATATCATGTTTTGGCTGCTACATTTTCTGCATCATTCACAATGCAATCTGCAAACATTTCTGTCTTTTCCATGTCATTTTTACAAGGATCCCTGGGGGAAGGAGCATCATATCACCTTTTCTCTGTGGATTTGATGCAGTATCAATTCCTGGTCACTGCACACTCCCTGAAGGCTTTGGTGGCTATTCCCCTGAAAGACTAACTGTAGCTATAAAACATGGTGAGCTGAAGAGAAATAGATTTTTCTGTTAAACTCGAAATATTGGCAAACAGAGATTAGCAAAAGAATAAAATTTTCTCATCTTGAAACACACACAGATCAAGAGCTTGTCAACAGGTTCATGTTGATTATCAGATTATCAAGGAATTAGTTTCTTTTAAGAAAGAATACTCTGTGCCTTACATCCTAAAAAAAGGACTGTCTCTTAGTTACTCCTCCCTGTTTCTCTTTTTTTTTATATATTTTTTTTTTTATTGGCATCTCAAAGAAACAGCCTCAAATTATGTGATAAGAGGTCCCTTCTACCCTTACTTTTTAAAATACAGAATACTGCTGAATTAGCCTGGGCTCTCACAGGGAAAACAATGTTTTAATCCTCATACGACTTGAAGCAGAGAAGCAAAGGGAATCCTTTGGTAGGACTGTGTCCCCAGGACCTGTGTCCTTGGTTTTCCACCCTTACTTGAGGAGCCCCCTAGCCATGAGAGACTCTGTCTGTGGCCTGGGCTGTCCTCCAAGCCTGGGTCCTCCCAAGTAAGGATTGCTAATGCAAATAAAGACAGCAGGACTGGGTCTCTTGCACCACAGTAATGTAGGTGATTGGCAATTCATCTGAAGAACACTCTGCTGAAGGATGTTGTCACAGTACAGGTGGCTGAGCACAAAATGTTTATCACCCCAACAAGCATTTTCTCCTGCCTGGCTCATGATCTGACTGCAGCATCGCAAAACAGGTGAAATCACTGTGAATACCAAGCACAGGATTTCTTTATTTCTTTCTGCATAAGCCCATGTTGTTTAAAAGCAGCTCTGTGTCACACCCCTGCCTGTGTGAGCTCTCTGACAGGCAGCAGGCTTCCACCACTGCTGATCTCAGCATGCTGTGCATCCTGACTTCAGGAGCATGGTTCTTCAGCAGCTCTCATCAACTTGGTTTGCTCTCTGCTTGAACTAGTCCCACTGCTGACACAAAGCCCTGTGCTATCTCTCTTTACAAACAGGGTGTGAAACCAATGACCTTCTGCCTTGTTACCTTCTCTCCTCATTCTCTTTTTCACATTCCCTGTGTTTCCTCCATCTCAGGCAGACATGCTTTCTGAGCTAATATCATGGCTGGGCAACTTCAAATAAGGAACTGCTTCAGCTGAATGAAACTTAGATTACTAATTTTCTCCTTCTGCTCCCAGAGTTGGAGTGTTGCACAAGTACACAGCCCAACCTCACTCTCAGGAAAGCCCACTACTAGTGACACCACAAGGATGGCTTTGAGGTCCTTCCCTGAACTATTTTTAAATTAAGGGATATTTCACATCATCTCTTTCTCTTCCTCCACTTTCTTCCTAAGCAGCAGAGATAAATCTTCTCCCTGCCTTTGTTAGAAGAATCACTCACTATTAATGACTTGTGTCAGCCTCCCTGCCTGTTCCTTGTTTCTCTGCTGTCAGCTCAAGGCTGTCTGCACCACCCTACAGAGACAGCTCTCAGGAACTTGCCTTCTTGGGCTTTCATTTGCATCTCCCAAAGTGGAATTTGAGCTTAGCATTCATTTATCCTAGCTCATGCAAGCTGTCCTTTCCCCATGCCAGCCACCACCAAACCATGGGACAGTTGCCCCAGCTATGCCCCAGGTCTCAGAACAGCATCCAGCAGAGGTGCCAAAGTGGCAGGAAGCAGCTGGATGCCTCCAAGGCAAATCATCCCTGTCAGGACACTGGAGTTCAAGCTAGGAAGCAGCAAGACACAGAAGGTTTCCAAACAGCAGAAGACCCCAAAGACCTCTGTATGGGCAGGATCAGAGCTTTCCAGCATGCAAATGCCAGAGGTCTTCTCAAAGCTATCTCTGACAGTAGAGGCAGGGGGTAAGGTTTCAAAGTCTGTCCTTTTCCCATCCCCTCAGCATTTGCAGCACTGTGTACAGGCTGGAACCTGCATGGGTAATGCAGATCCATCACACACCTGTATGGTTTATCCCAGCTTAATGTGGCATTTGCATATCATTAATTTATTATCATTTCAGTGGCTAATCTGTGTAATAGGAACAATGTTTTCCAAAAGGCTTTAAAAAAGAGCCTCTCTTCAGTGTGTTTTTGCTTTCCATGCACAGCCATACATTTTCTAGTGTCCTTAAGAGAAGTGGCAGGAAAACAGGAAGGATCTACAAGTTGAGAGAGCAAGCTGGGTGATTTTTCCTTGTGGAGGTTATCCTTAACACCATACAAATTAGTGTGTGTAGGCTGCATTATTTTGGGTTTGTTTGGGTTTTTTTCTTATTTAGCAGATCTCATGTCCTAGGTTTGGCTCAGGTTAATTATCACAAACAGCTGCTGGCTCAAGCAGTTGGGAGGGACTGCAGTTGGGAGGGGCCACAGCCAGGATAAACAACCCAACCAGCCAATGGTATATTCCATACTGAGTCATGCTCCTATATAAGGAGGCTGGAGGAGTTTGGGGTGTTTTCAACTTATTTCACTGGGTAGTTTTGATGTGGCTGGAGCAGGGAGAGTTGGCATCCTGGGCACAGGTAGAGCTTTTCCTGGTTTGTATTACTCATTTTCTATATATTTTGATTAGTCCTACTGATATTACTGTTGTTTTCTTCTCTCTTTATGTTGTTCTATTAATCTGTATCTCAACACTCAGGACCTTTTTTTCTGCTTCATGATTCTTCTTCCTGTCCTACAGGAGAGGGGAGAAGCAGTAAGGCAGCAGCTACACAGTGTTTAGTTGTCAGCAGAGGTTAAACTGTGACACCCCAAAACAAAGTTCTTCAATTTGCTTCCAATATAAGATCAGTCTGACTTAACCCAAAACTCAGGCTGTATTTCTCAGTTCTTCACATAACTAGAAATGAAATGCAAAAATCATGTTTGCTATAATAAGATACTTGTTTGGAATTCAAAACTAAATGAATGCAAACTTGAGGCAGCAGGGAAATAAAATCTGATCGTGGGCTTTGGCTACCTGCAGGTGCACCAGCTTAGAGGCTTCTCCAACCACCCTGTCCTTAGGCAGGCTAGCTGGCTGAGAAGCTCTGCCATAGCCTCCTGTCTCAAGGGTTGGCTCTCTCAGCTTAAACAGTATGAACAGAATCATGTAATACCCACAAACAGCTGACATGGGGCTCCTGGCTATTGCTAAAATACCAAATTAACATTGCATGCCACAGCTATTCCAGGGTCATGATGATCCTATAGCAGCAAAGAGACAGAAAGCTGCTGGATGCAGTCTGTAATGGAGTGGTAAACTTGTGCACGAAGTCACAAGAGGACCCTAATGTAAGCTCCTTCAGGCAAATATGTGAACTCTAAATCATCAGTAGGCATATGGGTGCTCAAACTGTAACTGTGAGGCAGCACTTGGAGAGGGAAATGGAAAGAGGGGTAAATCTGACATGCTCTGACTTTGCACCAAGGAATTGCCTTTCCTGTTCTTCTGTACCCTTAGTAATTAAAGCAATTCGAGGTGCTGGGCTGATGCCTGGCTGCCTGTCTTCCTTTATGCTGCCTTCTGCCTCTCCTGCTTGTTGAGAAGGTGCAAAACACCTCAGGCTGCTCCTGAGGAGCTAATATATTCTCTTCTTACTAATCAGGGCGTGAGTTAGACTGCCTGCTTGCTCCTCTTTCAAACTGGCTTCCTCCTCCACCACCACCAAGTTTGCTAGAAAAACTCTTGTTGTCCCCTGAGTCCATGTTCTCCACACAGACACTTCTAAAACTTTTTGTGCTCAGAATGTTTTTGTAAATTGCAACAATTAGTTCAAATCCCATCATGACTTGTTAATGGTGACTCTAATGGATGCTGGCAGATTTAGTGAGAAAACCAAATATATTCAGATTAAGAGCAGAAGGCGCTCAGCCTTGGTGAGAAATGTTTGTTCCCTTGCAGTTTCAGGAGATTTGTGTGGTGAAAAGAGCGGGTTCATGGCTAATACAGTCCACAACTGACAGCTCACAACTGATTTAGATATGATAATCACTATGACTATTTGCAATGAAAAAAAAAAAGTTTTATTCATCTGCCTTGGATGTTATTTAAACCCACAAAAGCTTTCCAGCCTGACTTGTTGCTGCTTGGCATTTACCAGGAGTTAACTATGCCCAGGGGTACAGGTCTCAGGAGAAGCAGAATTCAGTTTGGGATTTCAAAGCATTTTGGAATCAATGTAGCTCGTGGTGGAAATCCATAAAAAGCAATATAGATTATGTATGTCAATGCAGAAAACAAGTAGTGCAAAACCAAGTATTTGGAGATAAGAAGATGCACAGAGTATGTGGTGATCCACAGAAGATGTGATGAGAAAATTCACAGTGTGCCTCTGCAGCAGCAAGCACCAAGCTGCAAGAATAGGTACCTTCTGGTGAGGGGCTGGCACAGTCTAAGGGGTTCATGGATAATAAGTGGCAATGCTTGGGACCTGGGAGCCCCATCTGGCATACTTCTCCCTTTCACTCTTAATCCCAGCTCTGGCTCTTTGAATTCTACTGCTCTTCATTTTAGTGACCTCATGTTAACATGAAATATGCTGAAGGATAATAACAATGCTAATATAAAGGACAAGAGTAAACATTTTAAAATGAGTATCTATATCTAATTTAAAACACTGTTTGCATTTCAGTTGGCTGGAACGAAGAATATTTCCACTGGAACTGCAGGGAAAAGAAATTGTGACCAGTGAAGAGCATTTCCACATCTCCCTTGGAGCCATCAAAGCCACTACATTAGTAAGCCACGTCCAAAGCATCTACCCAGGTATGTTAAACACTATAAAAAGCTATTGAAATGTATATTCTGATAATACACCTTTTAACAGAGAATTACACGATGACCCTATGATACTGCATTTTATCAACTTCATATTGAAAGAATCCTTAAACAGATAGAACAATTATAGCTGCTCTCCTCATCACAGATGACTTGTTAAAAGATGTGGTGAAGCAGATGATTACCACAACCACAGAAGAGCTAGTAATATGTTGCAAATGTTCACATCAGTGATGTGTTGGTGCTGGGCTCTTTCTAGAGTGTGAAGGAATATAAAACCAAGAAATTAAGTTGTTTTCACATTCTGTTAACGAAGTAAAGCTAAACTGCTGACTTTGCAGGGCTGTGCTATCTTTAAATCAAGATAAGACTGTATCACTCTCAAAAACATAAAATAGATAAATCTTAACTGAAATGGCACAGCACAAATCTTATGTCATTCCTATGAACTGAGGCACTTTTTATATTGCTGGAACTTTTTTTCCTCCTAAGTGAGGAGTATTTATGATGGTTCCTCTAAGTGCAAATCCAAAGTTATAAATAGCTGCTTGTTAATCTCAAATTTCAACTGTCCCCAAATATGTGGAAGGAGGGTTCATAGTTGCAAATTTTAAACTCCTGAGCTTGGAAACCAGTAAATCTAAATATTCATATTGAAAAATACAAGTCTTCCTGACACAAGCAGAAATCCTTCTCCATCTTCTATGTTTCAGATTTATAGATATTTAAGGCCAGCAGGGGAGATAAGGCCAACTGGTTGGAAAAATGTTATTTATTCTGAAAAAATGTGCACAAATAAGATGCCGAGTCAGTGGAGTTTGGGCATCATTAAAAACTTTTCCTGCAGTGGTAAAGTAAAAGCAGCTGCAGGTCATCCTGACTGTGCTAGTCTATTTACCAGCTACACTGAGGACATGGAGAAGATCCTCAGTAGCTCACTATATGTGTACCTTTATCCCAGGATTTGCAAATCATATGTAAATCATGTAGCCCAGGGGCCTGCCACCTCCAAAAATACAGTAGGGCCTAGTAGTAGTAGTAGTACTCTCGGGGTGACCCAAACATAAACTTCAAAACTACAGGGTTACATAAACTCCCCAACTGGTATTTTCCCTATGTAATAATAACTGTGAATTGCTTTTCCTGTACACGCGAGAGTCTTCAACAACAGAAATTAACTCAGCTGTGAGCTGAGGAGTCAAAGAAAATGTGCCCTCCCAGCTCTAGGCCTGGGGTTCTCATCACTACTCTGGAGCAGGCACTGATGCTACCAAATACACATCTGGGTAAGGCTGCAGAGAATATTGCCTCCTGGAATTGTTTTTACCACTCAAAACACTGTTGAAAACTTAAGTAGTTCAGAAACAAATGGACTGCACCAAACTGAAAAGAAAGGCAGAATTTACTGTGCTGAATTATGGATGGATAATCGGACACAAAATAGCATTGTCTGCAGCTGCACTGGAAGCATGTCTGATTACTCCCTCTCTTCCAAAATATAAACCTGGTGTCCTGTTCAGATTAGAAGGAACGTTATAAATGCTGAATATATTTCTGGTATTCTGCATTAAAGGCATTTATTTTTCCCCTCTATGATTAGTAATTAAATAGATTTTCCCATTCTAGCACCATACAAGTACTTTGCATCAACTCTGTGAGTGACAACACCATTCCATGTGTAAAACTAGAAGAATCAGGATCCTAATCTGCTCCATTACAACCCACACATAGCCAAAGAAAATTCATATTCCTTCTTTTTATATGGAGAAGTCCTGACTCTGTTCTTACTATGATGCCTAGGAGAACCATAATATTATTTTCATGATAATGATTCAAATGCCTCCTGGGTGGAGGAAAGTTGTTTGAGGATTTACTCAGGAAATTCTCACCAAGCCAGCCTGACTTTCTGAAATGAGGATGCTGGATTGTGAAATGTAAGGGAGTTGCTAAGTTTTTGGAAATGCTCTAGCAACCTTGTTCTGCATTTGCTTTCCAAGAGCTATGGTTGTGGTGGCTTCTAAAAAACCTCTTGTCCATTAAAAAAAGTATAAACAAAACAACAACAAAAAAACCTAACAAACCCAAATGTATCTCTAAAGCAATGGGAAGTTATCTTCTCATCTGGAAACAACTGGTCATTACCAGGTTTGGAGATGACATGTTGTTTAAGGGATGTGGTCAGGGATGTCAGAGGGACAGAAGGCACTGTACCTAAAGCATCTACATCTCAATAATACCAGACTTCTGGTCTATTTTCCCTCTTTGTTGAAAGGCTCCATTCCTTCATTGTTATTTTAAAAGACATTTGCCTCCATTTGAATCACAAGACTGAGACCAGGGAAGCTCTTAGTCCCCTCTTTTGCTGATACATAGCTTTGGGCAGGTTCCTTAAGTGTTTTATTTCATTGTCCATATTCTTGCAACCCCCAGCCCTGTTCTGCACATGTAATCTAGACTGATTATTTGTACAGGGACAGGTAGGACTTAATGTCACCTCCTTGGCTTCATCCGAGGACTTTTTGCATAGTAATAGCTGTGCTGGTTCAGACCAAAGATCCTTCTGATAGCAGTTGGTGGCAAGTGCTTTAGGGGATGGAATAAGAACCAGGAGCACATGCAGCGTTACCTCCACTGAAACACCACCTCTGTGGCTCCTGAACATGCCTGTGTGTGAACACCTCTGTATGTTAACAGCTCCTGGCAGACCTCATTTCCCTAAATGAGCTAAACTCCTCTTGAAGCCATTTGAATGATGGGTCTCTGGTGGCTGGCAGCAATGAGTTTTGCAACTGAATTACAAACCATATGAAGTAATACTTCATTATTTTCATTTTAAAGCTGCCACCCAGCAATTTCTTGGGGTGCTTCATAACATTGCTGTACAACAATTAGCAAACAAGCTTTCCCTTTCATACTGACCTTGCTGATACTGAGGAGCTGTAGCCTCTTTAAGCTCCCTTGGCTAGGACACCTTCACATATCTTCAATCATTCAACTGCCCTTCTCTGTGCCTTCTCAAGCTTTATTTTTAACATGCTATCAACAACTTAAGTTGTAGTGGAAGTTTGAAAACCATGCCTTTCCTTTTGAAAGGACATTTAAAAGTGTGTAATGCCATCTGGAGTTAACCACCTTCTGCTTCTAATAAATTACATTGAGGAATAAATGCTTGAAAATGAATGGGTTGTGACAACCAAGGCACAGTATCAGCTGCACCTGATGTGTTGTGCTTGGGTTCCCACACTGCCTTCACAGTGTCAGAGGCAAGAGTTCTGAGCTGCAATTCCTCTGCTCAAAGTCATGGTTAGATGGTTCACCAAACCCCTCTCAGTTCAGTGGCAGGGCACTTTAGAGTCTGGCAGTGACTTGAGTGTCTCTCTGGATTCAGGTGAGATTTATTAGAGCCTGGAAAACAAACACCCTAGCTGAGACTGCAGCTAGCAGCTGGGCAGACTTCAACCCAAAATGAGATTTTCTTCTCTCTTCCTCTTCCTTCAGTGACACTGGTACATCCAGCTTAGTCATACAACTCTCCAGAGGTCCCACACCTCTCTCCTGCTTGCTTTGCTTTGCAGGGATGATGTAGAGGTGTCAAACTAGGCTCAGCTGCAGATGCCAAAATGTGACTATTTTCTGAGACCCCTAAATAGGAAATAAATAAATAGGAATTAGCCACAATAGACATGAAGAAGAATAGCACTGAATAAAACTCTTTCTTCTTCTCATAGATGTCATTAAAAACACAGGACTTTGAGGTTTTTGAGGTGCTCAGTGCTTAACAAAAAGGCTGTTGTTCTTGCTATGGCACCAGGGCAATACCACTGTTGAGGCTGCTCCTAGCATGACAGCAGTGCAGGACTATGCTGTGGTGGGGCTGCTGGACCACCCCACTGCTGCTCCACTGGAAAGGGGGCAGCAGGAGCTGCCAATGTTAAGACTAGTCACTAGAACAAGTTTTACTACACCTCTAACACAGAGAGGTAATGGTGGTTAGTATTTGGCTGACTGTCACAGAAGCACTAGAGTAGATCCAGAGGGTGTGAAATACACTGTATTTTTGTAATTAGTTAATGTTTGATAAGCATTTTATGGAGGAAAAAAACTGCCAAGTATGATCATTATTATCAACAGTATTTTCTTCCTTCAAGTCCTTGCCAATAATGCTTTTGTTTTTGTTTTCAGGGCTAAATTAAGCACTTTTTTTGTTCTACTAGGCAAATGTAAGGCACAGCCAAACAATCTTACTTTTCAGCTCAGTCATTCCAGGTTTGGTTGGATTTTATCTGGGCTTTGTTTTACAGCTAGCTCCATTCTGGTTTAAAAGAGCAGTTGAAACCCTCTTCTCCTCTTCACAGCTCATGACCTTTCCCTAGAACACCCACATTTAAGATACTGGAAAGAAGTGATTGAGAAAGGCATTTAATTAATGGGACTTTAACAAAATGCAAGTCTGAGAACAGAGCTGGAATGCAAGAATAAGCACAAACCTAGACAGAATAAAACTACTAAAGATAAATGTGTTCTCTTCCTTAGAGAAGAGATTGAGGTTTTTTACTGAAACGTGGTGCACAGCACCTCAACTTTATGTGTTTGATGAAGAGTTCAATGAAAAAGTATTAGTTAAGGTAGAGAATTCTCAGCATAAGACACTATTAGAAAGGGGATCTACTGAAATACTACATGTTAATGTACTGAGCAAAAGAGGAACTTTGGGGATGGAGAAAGTATCTGCTGAAGTTTCTTATGGCTCAAGCTTAGAAATATTTATTTCATATTTTGCTTTTATACAATACTGTGTCTCAAAAAATATATATATACTGGTGAGGAAGAATAAATTCTTCAGTGCCTGACATGAATCAGAATAGAAACAGATAATTTTGAAAAATAAGGTCTAAGGAATTAGTTTAATTGTCCAGTGCAGCCTGAAGAGGAAGGTAAAGCATTTAGGAACTGCTAACAAAATTTTCTACTTTAATTAAGGTTATAATCTGCTGGAATTTATGGAAAAAAAAGAAAGGCATTAACATTATGAAAGCATCAATAAGTAAGCATAAGCTACCTTTGTGAGTTTCTTTTAAGTAAATTTTTAGCCTTCAAATTGCTTAGAATGTAAGAAAGTGTGAATCTCCAAGGTTTAAAAATCAGGATAACTTTTTTTTTTTTAATGTCTTACTATCTTTTATCATTTTTTAATGTCTTATTATCTTATTATCTTTTAAGGCCAGGCTGGATGGGGTTCTGAGCAACCTGCTCTAGTGGTAGGTGTCCCTGCTATTAGAAGGAACAATAGATGATATTGGTTGGAACTAGATGATCTTTAAGGTCCTTCCAACCCCCCTGACAATTCCACGATTCTATCTTTTTGGTGCTTCTTTCACGTGTCACAGCCTTTATAAGTTGGTTAGATACTTAATACATCCTTCCCCTTGTAAACTTCAGTGTGGAAATGGGGGTAAATACACTGTTAAGCAACCAAAGGGAGACAATTAAGAAAAATGGGAATAAAATTAATCAGATCTGTATTTTCACTTGCTGTGGAAATTATTCAAATGAGAAAACAGTGCAAAAAAAGTGCATTGTAATATTGCCTTCCTCTGAGCTCTGAATATGAAATGCTTTTGATTGCTATGAGCTTGGAGGGTTAAGAGTGCTCCTCTGAGTTTTGAATTTTGCTTACAGAGGGATTTGAGTGTATTTATTACATCCTCACCAGCTACCTTGTTGTGAGTGTTGTAAGAAAGCAGTACTTGCTGTTCTAGTAAATAAAATGCACTGGAATTCATCTTTAAAGTTACCCCCACAAGCAGTCAAGGGGCTGTCCAAGTCATCATAAATAATAAGTAGTAGAAGTGCCTGGTATCCCTCTGTCAGAGAAATTCTTCACTTTCATACGGGTCATTCACCTGTTTTTACTGGGCTGGGCAGTTAGTGTGAAGGGCAGGCTGGATGCTTTTGGCTGGATGGGGTCAGTGATGCTGGATTAGCAGAAGCCACAAGAGATGGCAGCAGCACTGCTCCCAAAGTGCAGCTGAGAGACACTGGATGGTTTTTACATGTGTGACTCAGAAGGGTGGGGGTGAGAGGCAGATGGGACTCTTCTTGGAGCAGTATTTCATGACTCTGGGCTGAAGAACACAGACCCAGTTTAGATGCAGCAGAAGGAGCTATGGTCAGGCTGCCCTTTCTTGCAAGTCACTGGGAATTTATCCTACACTGACAGAGGATGCTGTGGTATCAAATAAAACCATCCAGAAACCTAATCAATAGGAAGAAATTTTATCTGCATTTATTTTGAAGAATGTTTGGCATCCCATAAAAAATGAGGTTTCTCTACATCCCTGACAGATAGTTATCAAACTGTCTTATGCACAGTCAACACCATCACAGCAGCAAACACACACAATTTAAGAGGCCTTTATATTTGGCTCATAACTTTATTTTTGGAACAAAATTAGAACTTTGTCAACATGAAGACAGCACAATAAAAACAAGATCATTACTCCTTCCCTGCTTGGTGAAAGCTTTATGGCTCAAACAGCATTTCTAATCCTTTATGTCCTGTCTTTATGATGCATTAATGAATAATCTCCCTTTCTCCTCTATAATTCACTTGACAGCAAAATAATGTCTTTTAAAAATCACTCAGTCTTTTAAGCAGTATCTTATCTCCCTCATTCCCATCCTAATTTTGCAGTTAATGACTCTTCTCCATTTTCTTACCTTCTTTTCCCAACAAATACTCCCTTGTCCCACCAGCTAATCAACCATCCCTCTCCACAAAGCACTTTTACTGGCATCCTTGCTTCTTCCTTCAGTGTTTGCTCTCCTTCTCCAGAAACACTGTCCACAGACAGGAACCTCTACCTAATCACACTGAGAAAGAAACATTAATTCTCAGTCTTCTTC
Source organism: Corythornis vintsioides (assembly GCA_025447755.1). Classification (NCBI taxonomy): domain Eukaryota; kingdom Metazoa; phylum Chordata; class Aves; order Coraciiformes; family Alcedinidae; genus Corythornis; species Corythornis vintsioides. The sequence continues at coordinate 16,846 of JAOEGS010018060.1, read as the reverse complement.
TTCAGCTAATTTTGCTAGTCTGTGCCCTTAGGTTGTCTCTTGGGTTTCTCCTTCATTGTTCATCATTTTTTATTCCTTCTCACTGTTTAAGTATCTCAGATGTAGCAATTTATATATTGGACAGCAAGGCATGAAACAGTTTCCCTTTTTGTCCACTGTTTCCTTATTTAGAAAAAGATCTTTTCTCTGATGCAATGTAATTTATATCTCTCTTTTTATTATTATTATTTTTACCAGTATTTGACAGAGCCAGAACGCAATATTGTACCTGCCATTGTTTTTTAACCAGGATGCAAATCACTGGCAAAACAAATGCTGTGATATCAAAATTCATCTTTCACTCCTTTACTTGAAGAGGAGGCAGGGGGAGAGACACAGGAATGATTTTGCACTTGGAAAACAAGGTCACACAGAGGATTTTCTAAAGATTTTTCTGTCCTTGTCTTGTAATTCCCTCTGCTTCCTTATAGGAAGTCTGCTCCATTTCAGTCTCCTCTATTTCTTGGACTAAACTCAGGGAGAGCTTCACTCTGCAAGTGCAGGGTCCAAGCTGGGTGGACTTGGTTGTCTGTGAAAGACCATGGCTGGCCAAAGAAGGGTAACAAAGCTGGTGAAGAGTCTAGAGAACAAGTCTTATGAGGAGTGACTAAGGGAAGTGTGCTTGTTTAGCCTGGAAAAAAAGGAGGCTCAGTGGAGACCTTGTCACTCCCTACAGCTCCCTGAATGGAGATTGTAGAGAGGTAGCTGCTGGTCTCCTAAGTAACAAGCAATAGGACAAGAGCAAATAGCCTCAAGTTGTGCCAGGGGAGGTTTAGGTTGGATATAAGAAAAAAATTGTTCACTGAAAGGGTTGTGAAGCATTGGAACAGGCTGCCCAGAGAGGTGGTGGAGTCCCCATCCCTGGAGGGCTTTAAAAGACAGGTAGATGTGGTGCTCAGGGACATGGGTTAGTGGTGACCTGGCAGTGCTTGCTTAACACTTGGACTTGATGATCTTAAAAGTCTCTTCCAATCAAAATAATTCTATGATTCTATGACTCCAGCATGAGTTTTTAGCTCAAGCAGGCTGAGGACTGCTCTAAATACCAGGGTACATACACTGTCACACTCAAAAGGAAAATCAGGAATTGAATGGATAATTAACACTTTAATAAATAGCAAATAGATAGTATTACACAAGAAGTCAAACTGTAAGTATGAAACAAGGACTGATGTCTGGAAACTAGAGTCAGGCAAAACCAAATTGGAAACTAGATGCACATTTTTAAACTTCAAGTGTGATTAATCACTTTGACCTGGTGGTCCTTTCTGATCCTAAGAGGCAATCTCTCCATTAATTAGAAGACTAAGTTAAACCAGAGCTTTCATCAAGGCAACTTTAACATTTCATTATTCTAGTCAACCATTGGGTATTTTGCTTGCCTTTGCTGTCAGCTGTATCTTGATTTTTTAGGACCTGGCTTCCTACATCAGGGAGTATAACTTCTTTCACAAATTTTTCCAAATTGTGAATGTTAGTCTACTTCAGGGACACAAGAACTACTCTAAATAAGAAAAAGAAACTTTTGACTAATATTCTGAACTTTCAGTCCTTGGGGATGAGAGAAAATAATGTGACTTTTACATTTTGTATTGATCATTAGGAAAAGAGCTTCCAGTTCATTCTGCAAGCATTTTCTAGCAAAATTCTGTAATTGCTCAAAACATTTTAGTGGAATCTTTGATCTAGGCTTTTTCCTTGCATTTCATGATGTTTTTATGGTCTTCTTAAATTGGGTTTTTCTCCTCTTTACATAGCAAAAGGCAGTTTTCACTCAGCAATGACAGTTTTCTTGGTCTCTACATTTAAGTGGAATGAAATTCCCATGGTTTTATTTCCCATACTCTGTACAAGCAGGTCAGTTTACAACTCAACTGAAGCCAATCAAGTTCTGCTATCAATGTTTACCAAGAAATACTTTCCTCTAAAGCACAATGTGTTTATCCTGCTTCTGAAAGGTCAAAACAAGTGTTTTGTCCTTAGAATATTCCCCAAAGTAGGGGAGATCCTTAGATGACTGGATATCTACAAGGCAGATAATTTCAGTTATTCTTTCTGAAAAAAATAATGATGCAAAACATGTTGTCTTGTCAAGTACTGAGAAATATTGGATTTTCTGTTGAGCATAAAAACCTGACCATGTTTTAGGACTCAACAAACAACAGCTATTAAAATCTTCTGTTAACTAGCAGATTATCCAAATTATATTCAGGATTTCAGATATGCTCAGTAAAGAAGGAGGTGAATGCTCTGATCCTGCTTATTGTCATACCAGTTCACTAATTTGGGTGGAATTGCCTTTAATTAAGTGAAAGGGGGTTCCCACCATAAAATCTCACTGATTTGTCATAAATAATGTCTCTAGAGCTCCTTCACAGTAATAAAAATATATAGTGCACTGATTGAAACTGCTGTAATTTATTCTTCCCTATTGGGAGCAATCCTTTCCCTGAAGAAATGGCAGTAATATTTTTCATAGTTTTGCAAAGAAGTTGTCAAGGCAAGGCTCAGGAGAGCAAATACTCAGCCTCCATGTCCATGGTGATGATTCAGTTGGTCACCACAGTTATTCTGAAACCAAAAGCTCACTTTTCTCATTCATGTCAGAAGGAGAAAGGGGAAGGAAAAGGCCAACTCCAAAACAAGACCTGTGCTTGGTCCTACATCCCCTCCAGCTCTTCCTGTCCTTGTAATGGTAATGAGCACAAAAATGCTAAACAGCTCATGAGAGGGTGTCTGATATATTAGAAGAACAATCCTCTACAACATATCTTCCAAAATTATTTCTTTGACTTTATTTGATGGAACATGTACTTTTTCTTTTTTTTTTTTTTTTCCCCATTCTGACAGTTCCCAAGTACTTCACAATCTGCAGCAGCAAAAACTCTGCATTAAAAATATTTGAGCCACAGATGGTATTTTGGGTGTCAGGGGCTGGAGTGCACAACACTCTGAAAAGCAAAAGCAGCACAAAATTCTGGGTAAGGCTTTGTGGCCAATTATCCCCTGGCATCACTTAGTTTATTGTACTAGTCTATTTAACAGACCTTGACCTATGGCTTTCATGCTTTCCATGCACAAAGGTTAAGGATGTATTTTCAGTCTGAATGACTCTGGGCTGGCCCAAACAATGCTGAGAACAAAGAGAGGTAAGATTGCAAAGCAAGAGCTTGCACAAAGGCAGGACTCCTGTGTTGCTGCCTGTAGCTGGGAGCAAAATCATGGCTGTTTCAGTACACAAGCAGAGTGCTGGGAGGCATAAAGGTGCTGCACACCAAAAAACATTTCTAATGTGTTCAGTAGCTGTAAGCAGTGTTATCAGTTAAGTTTAATCATTAACTATTTCATTCCCATTTGTTTTAGAAAAAAAAAAATAAATAAAAATGCTGAAACTGTAGAAAGGCTGCTCTGTCAGAAGCATTCCATCCTGCCAGGGCACCATGGTAGCTGAAAGCTCATCTCTGGAAGGACACTCAAATAAGCAGTAAGCTCTCAAAATTAATAAATACAAAACAAATAAATAAATCATAATTAAAAAAACCCCAAACAACAAAACCAAACCAAACTAACAAAGACACCACACACAACACCTCATGGTATTTTATCACAGAACATTCACAATGGGCCACTTTTTGAGCTCCTGAGCTTTCAGGTTTTCAGCTGCATAAGCTGATTTCCACCTACAGTCTCTCATTGTATTCCTACAGCCAGAGGACATCCTGTTCATGCCACCTCGTTCACTGGCCTGAAATAAACTGTCCACCTACCTGTGCACTGTCACTCACTGCTTCATTTGCTGTGAGTAAGACAGTTTCAGCTTGACCTGCCTTCAACCCATCTGAGTCAGAGTCCTCTTTATGTTTTTGAGGATTGCATGAGTGTGTTCAGCATGTGTTTCACTATCCACAAAGCTACTGGCCTCATGTTTTATAGGGATATTGAAATGAAAACTTTTCCATGCCAGTAACAGCTCCTGTCAACACAAGGGCATACTTTCCATTTATCTCATGTGCACCTGCCCTCATAAACTCCCCTTCTGCAGAAGAGTTGATGCCTACAGGCAATGATTCAACAGATTTGCTTCCCAAACAGGCATAGAAATGAATGTAAACATTGCCCAGCCAAAGCAGTAGAGAGGGGAATTACTAAAATACAGTTATAATGAAGGATGGAAACATTTCCAAAGGATGGATTTTCACACCTGATATCAGCTGAGAGCAGTGGTTTCTGTAAAGAAGGTTCCATCAGATTAAAAGCACTCTGTGCAGCAGCATGATGTCTGTGACAGGTTTCAGTCTGTGACAGACCACCCTCCTCCAGCACCTCCAAGGGCTGAGCACTGCTGTGCCTTTCCATCCCATCCCTCACAGTGTTTCACTCACTGGGTAGAGGTCTGCAGTGAACAAACCTCTCCCTGAAATCAAACAGAAAACTCCAAATCCTGTGAAAGCCTCGTGTTGTGTTTGGCCTCAACTCACCCACAGACTAAGGTAACCTTCCAGTTATGGAAACCAAATCTTTGGGATGAAACAGATTAGAAATGTTAAGGCATGAAGGCAAGCCTCCTGTCTCACCCAAATGCCTCTGCCTTCTAGAAGGGGTCCCACCTCTCCTATCTCACTCACTTCCATGGAGTGCCAGTCAACAAGTCCTCAGATACCCTCTATTGACAAACATCTTTTTGAAGCATTGTGCACTGAACAACACACAAACAAATCACTCCAGGAGGATATGTGTGCTTAACTGAAGCTTCTGACTTGCTCTGTAGATCATAGAATCATTCAGGTTGGAAAAGCCCCTTGGGATCATCCAGTCCAACCATCAGCCCTACTCTACAAAGTTCACCCCTAAACCATGTCCCTCAAACCCACATCCAAACCACCCTTAAACACCCCCAGGGATGGGGACTCAACACCCTCCCTGGGCAGCCTGTTCCAGGTTCTGACCACTCTTCCAGGGAAAAATTTTTCCCTACTGCCCAGTCTGTCCCTCCCCTGGAGCAGCTGAATCCATCCCCTCTGGGTCTGTCACTGCTGCCTGTGAGCAGAGCCCAGCACCAGCCTCTCTGCACTGGCCTGGCAGGGGCTGCAGAGAGTGATGAGGGCTCCCCTCAGCCTCCTCTTCCTCACACTAAACAGTCCCAGCTCCTTCAGTTGCTCCTCATAAGATTTGTTCTCCATGATGTCAATAGGAACTGCTCATGTGTTTCAAAATGAAGCCCATGATGAAGGGCTTTGGTAGATAAGGGTATTGGTATTTTCAGGATGAAGCTTGAAATTTGCCAGACTTCTACTGTTGCCACTAAACAATGCCAATAGCAAAAGTAGATTTTCTTTTACTGGGAATTAACTTAAAATAGATTTATTCCTACATTCAGCAGAACCGAGAAAGCACTGCATCATTAGCCATTTGGGGTAATATTTCTTTATAAACATATAAAATGATATTGATATTCTAATTATTTAACATTAAAATTTTCGTCCAAAAGCCAGTACCATTCTGGGTTAAGTTAGAATTTAATTTATTTTTTTCCAAGTTAACTGTCATCATAAACCAGGAAGATTTTGCTTTAGAATTCCCCAGAGAGCACTTTCTTTTAGCCAGTAGTGCTCAAAAAAAAGGAGAAGAGGTTACATGAGGTTTCATTGCATGCGTGGAAACAGACAGAAATACACTGGGCAGCAGAAATGCAACTGACAGCTGGACAGTCCTTAGGCTCAGGTCCCTGCTGTGAAAGCAACACACTTACCTTTGAGAAGCAGCAGAGCAGGCAGAATTTCTTATGGAAGACATATGGCCCCATATATATTCCCTTTTTTTCTACCAGTGTCTTTATTCATTTTCTTTTCTAATTACCTGCTTTCCTTCGAGGGTGAAGGAAAAACAGTCATTGCTTGGCATCTTTTATGTCAGATGTTTTCAAGGATCCCAGATATTTGCTTCCTTTTGGGCAGCCAAGGGGAAAACATTTGTAACAATTAATGTAAAAGGTGAGGGTTGATTGAGTTTCCAATGTAATTAATAATATTGATGATGCTGAAGGCCATAATCATCAGTTACAGGGAAATTAATATCAGAGACAAGCAGACAGCTTACAGTTATCACACCTGTGCTGGGAAATGATTGTGAAAAGTGCTTTATTGCAGTGGGTTTGAGATTTACTGGAGGAAGGATTGTGACACCACAAGCTTATTCATCCTCTGTTCCTCTGGCAAGGCTTTGCTGCTCCATGGCAGACAGGTTTGTGCCTAAGTACTAGATAGGAACCTAGGAGATGCTATTGCAGACACACTTTATGTAATATACTTCAGACTCAGCCTTCAGGCAAGTCCAGTTTTTTGCTCCCATTCTTCCCACTGGAAGACTGTTTAGAAAATAGATTATTTTAATAGCTAGGAACCTTTTCTAATATGAATTCTCAGTATATTCACAGGAAATATACATTCATTTACTCTTGAGCCAATACTATTCTTTAGCTTAAAGCCACCCTTTCTTTCCTTGATCTTCATCCCTCTGATGCATTTGTAGACACCCATCCTAAGTCAGTCTCACCTACTTTAATATCATGAAGCCTAGAAGCATCATCCTAAATTCAGGCAGCCCCTGAGGTTTCTGACTCCCACAGCAGTCAAACAACAAACTCCTGAGCTACATCTCTATCAGCTACACATTGCTAAGTATGTGTGACACCTGGGCATCCACACTGGCAGCTCGTAATTATTCAACACTCAACTGATAACATCCAAACAAAATGACTTCTCAGTCATTTCCAGCTGATTATCTCTCTATTTATAGATTTGTTTTGTTGTCAGACTGAAGCCTGTGACACATGGCCACGTAATGCAGTTCAGGTGATGATTTCTAATCTGTGGGATTGCACTGGCTGTTTTAACTTTAAATTTTAAACTTCAGATGGGAGAATTTGCTTCATGGGATTAATAGACACAGTATCAATGACTGGTATAGTCACCATCTCCTTCATGACCAGAAATGCACAGGTCCAGAAACACTCTGTACTTGCCAAGTGGAAATAAATTATTTTCAATTTAGAGCAAAAGCAATGTTTTGCTATCCCAAAGCAGGGAAAATTGTGACTGGGCCACCATGAGTCCCACCCTAGTGAAATACCATCAGGACAACCTGCATTTTATTTACCTGAATCATGAGTCAAATCAAGAAAGCCAAATCTTAGGAAGACTAAACTTTGACAAATGTTTCCTTACTCAAGAAAACACAAGTCCTCAAGTCCTCCTTGATTCCTCACAAGTCCTCAAGTAAGTCCTCCTTGCATTGAGCACAACACAAGTGTGATCCCACAGATAAGCCCTACAAAGTGCATAGTGTGCTGCAGGTTCAGTCAGCTGGTTCATACTGCATCTCAGCTCAAATAGTACATATTGTTGTGTTTAAGACCCACCAAAAGTCTTCAGGTGGTATTTTGAGGCCTTTACTTCTGCTGGAAAACACTCAAAATCATCCAGGATCATCCCCAGAATGTTCCATCCTCCTGGACACTGACAACATGTGAATTTTGTCTTTTAGTAGAGGGAGGCACAAAGACACAAATTCAATGGTTGAAAGTCAGAATATGTGGTAAGGACAATGAAAGAATAAAATTCACATTTTTTGCTTGGGAAGCATGTATCTTATTTTCCCCTATTCTTATTCTCAACAGTAGTTGGATCATTTTTATTCATATGTGAGAAAGGAAGCAAACCCAGAAAATTACATCTAGAAAAGTGAACAGTTTTTTTCTAATAATATTTCACACTGGAGAACTATCTCTCTAACTTAGTGCATACCAATTCTCTAAAGCAAAAAACTCTAAATGCAGCACACTGAAATCACATAAATAATAATCTGTGATTTCTTGCCTGAGATTGTTCTGTTACTTTCCCCTGTTACTTTCCAGGCCACAAAAAAAGCAGCTATTTGATTTCACTGCCTGTTGTTTGTCAGCAGGAAAAATTCAGAGTACTAAAAATGCTTATTGCTTTGAGAGCAATAATAAAAAGTCTGCTTGTCTTCAGATTAGTTATCACTGTTTTGTTGGGGTTTTTTTTCTCCACAGACTGAGAGAAATATAGAGGTGAAAGGCCATGTTGTTTTGTATAAAACAATCTTTAAAGAAGTGGATGGGGAGTTAGCTGTACTGATATTAATGGGTCTCATGCAGCTAAATCCCTGCTCACTACTTATAAAACATAAAAGATATGAAATTTAGACTCTTGATCATAAAACACAAATTAAATCAACACAGTCTACTTCAGAGAGCAAGAATATAATTCATTTCATTAGAAAATAATAAGCCACACTGGCATTTGGACAGACATGAAGCCTGCTTGCTAGAACACACATCTTTTTCATAGCAGTTTTTTTACCCTTCTATCATCAGCAGAATGACAAGGTCTCCCAGGTACAATGGTTCTCAAACCAGTAGGATGCTCTTTATTTTCTTCATGGATGGTTGGAAGCTTGCCATAATCCCAGCCATTATTTCATTGCATCTCCCTTGGATAATGCATTAAAATATGAGAAACTATTCTGGAATATTTCTCAACCTAAAGAGAGAAAGAGGACTGAGGTCAGAAGGGTAATTAAGGAAAATGGAAGATAAATTAGTGGCTTGGGATGATGTATCAATACAGAACTGGTGAGAAAAGCCATGTTTTCTAATCTTGAACCAGATGACTTGGCTGTCAGACCAGGAGTCAGCAGCTGACAGCACAGTGGCAGTGGATGGCACACGGGCTGAGCCTGGCACAGAGGCACCACAAAACACAAATGGTTGCATCTTGAGATGCAGCTGAGAGTCCAAGGGAAGGCAGCAGTGCATTTACCAGGGGAGAACAAACACTCAGCTGCCCAGAAGCAGCTTGCTTTTGTGAGGGACAAACCTCCTAACTCCAGAATGTTGTCTATGAGCCCACTGAACCTCTGATTTAGCAAAGGAAAGTATGCTTTGGCAAAGCAGTGCTTGAGAACTTCCCAACCTCTTCACTAGACCATGCTGACTCTCTCATGTAACTGGAAGTTAAGCAGCCCCAAGGGCTAGGATGGAGACTGCAGCAGCAAGGAAATCTTTTGAGAGGACTGTAAGACTGGTGGAACTTTCAGAAAGAAAGTCTGTGCACTTCTCTATTCTCCATCCCTGCCTTCTGTGCTTCTCACAGATGCAGAGCTACAGACATGATCTCTCAGGCACAATGCATTATTTACTCCACTTCTGAAGTGCCCACCTTTAGGCATCTTTCATCCATCATTCCTTTATATTCACCTCATTCCTTACCTAAGGTCTTTCTTACCCAAAGCACACCATGTAGCTGTGTTTCAATATTGTATGTTCTTCATTGTGCATTTCTAATTTTTCTGTTGCCACTGGTGCATTTTACCAGATAAGTGCTTGTTAAGGGCTAACTCATACCCCAGTGCTATAAAACCCAGGTGACAGCATTGGTCACAGTTCACCTACAATGGATTAAATCCACTGTAAGGAGTTTAATTGCTTTCCTTTTCCACCTCTTGACTGCTTATTTGTAAAATGACTGCAAAATGCTGCTCAAAGCTTCATTCAATTTTCCCCTAGTGCCCAGGTGAATATGGGCAGTGGCCAACTCTAAAAATAGGAAAACCATAGAGGCTGAAGTTCATTTACAGGGTAAGGAAGATGAGGTATTAAAACGAATCTGCTCCCAAATGCAGTTTTAGCTGTTTTTCCAAACACAGTTTTACATGCTCAGTGGCACAACAGTTGCCTTTCTTTCATTATATGTACAAGGAATTTATTGGTGTTACACATAAAATGTATTTTATGTGGCTATAAATCATGGAAAATATTATTCTGGAAAGGTCCTTTAAAACCCTCTACATAGCAATCTGGAAATGGGGTTTTTTTGAAAGCTTGATACATTGTCCTGTTTGCTCACCATGTCTGAAGCAAAAACTGACAGCTGTAAAAGGGAGCCCTCCTTACTGTCATGTTCTTTCTTCACCTTCTACTTGCTAGCAGAAGTTCAGTATTTCTTCCAAAATTTGTTCCTTATTTGTTCCTCATCCCCTCGGATAGAGAATATAAAATAATGTCTCTTCTCACACAATTATTCCCTCAAAATACGAATAATAACTGAGCAGCATAATGATATGCCCCCATTTTACCATCATTTTTTCCACTCTAGCACTGTGGAACAGTCAACACTCTCTCTGCTAGATGCAAAGTGACCCAGTGAGTGACTGACCCCCATTTGCTATCTCAGAGACCTGCTTGCCAGATCTCAGAGCCTTCCCACACAGCCTGACACTGGGCTACTCACCTGCTGCATGGCAGAAGGTGAAGAGGAGAGAAAAGCAGCTCAAAAAGTGATTCCCTCTCCCACTGCTTAGCAGTGTTAGACAAAAGTGAGAGGTGGGGATGAAAATTAGTAGATATGTACACAAGGCCACAGAGTTGGTCACTTAACACTGCCATACATCAGGTGGATGCACTGATAATCAGTTAACTGTAGACTCAGAGTTTTTCTTTTCATTCAAGGGAAATTATTACTTTGTTTTTTTATCTACGTGTGCACATGCCTCAGCTGGCTTTGGTCCACTGTCTGGGAAACCCAGCAGAGGCCTTGGGTCAGGAACTGTTGTAATAAAGACCAATGCTTACAAAAACTATCACCAGCAAGCAGTCCCAATACCTGCATGGGACCTGGAGCAGTCTTCAGCCATGCACTTCCACTCCACATGTCCCTGAGAACAAACTAAACTGTATGAAGTTGTTTAGTCACAAGTAGAACCTGTTTATGAAGAGCTTAGCAGGTTAAGTGGCCTTAGAGGACCATCACCCAGTGCCTGCAGGAATGAAACAAGAGGGACAAATCCAGAGTGGAAAGGACATTTTAACCTGTTTGTTACTAAGGGATAGGTGTGTTTAGCACACAGGGTCACTGTCAGCAGCTTTTCACCCTACAAGGCCAATCTGTCAGGACAAAGGGGTTGCCAACATTTTCTTTGGTGCTGTGATCAAACACTGCCTGTTCTGCACCTCTGTGAAGGTCCTCAGCCTGATGGAGCAAGTGTCAGCTTAGCAGGATTCATTTCAATGCCACCAGCTGGAGAGATTTGTGAGAGATGTGGCCAGTTGCTGGGTCTATAAAATACATACAGTACATCTTCAGATGGCATGAAAAAGGAGTTTGTTTGCCATTTCATCACTTTGCTTGATAAATTCCTCAAGCTGGCCTTGGCTTTTATGTCAACAGGATGAAGTAGGGCTCTCCTGTCTCAAAACTTTGCCTGCCCAGCAGCCCTATTTCCAGATACATGTGCCTGCTCCTTCTCTCGAGGATGGTGACCCCTTAGGGTGGGCAGAGTTACCTTTGCTGTGCCCATCAAGGTAGGTGGGTTAAAGCACTCACCTGCCAAATGCAGGATGGGGGTATGAAACAAGTGCATGACCCATTCTCCTTAATTTTCTCAGTGGCAGCACAAGGATCAGGGCTTCCAGCTCCCAGAGAGACATTTCTCCTTCCCCCTCCACCACCCTCTGCTGCAGGAAGGAGAGTACTTCTGAGAACATGCTGGGGACTGGATCCCAGCTGAAAGTAGCCCTTCAAAAATAGCAATTTTTAAACTGAATCATTTTCCAAATCACAGTCTAAAATTACCTCCCTTCCTGGCAAGCTCTCTGCAGCTCTTCGGCATGCAGGCAAGCAGAGATTTGGAGGATGCAAAGTTTCTCAGGAGCTGTACCAATCCCATTCTGCAGGTTCCTGCACCCATCCAAGTGCATCCATCCATCCATCCATCCATCCATCCATCCATCCATCCATCCATCCATCCATCCCCTCTGCAGCATCATGAACCTCAACCCTTTGAATACAGAGCTACCTCTCTCACTTTAACAGAGAGCTTTTCTTCTTTCCTCCACACTATTGTGAAGACAAATGGTGGGCTGCAGAATACTTTTGCTGCCTAATTGGCCATTCAGTCCTTTCAAATATTCAGTTGTTCACTTGGAGAGATGAAGGATGCTGATCTCTTCTGAAAGGCCTGGCCCTGGTTACACAGAACATGGTGACATCTAAAACAACCAAAAGAAGTTGGTTGGTTTGTTGTCTACTGGTCTACATTAACTCGACAGGTGGTTGTGTATGTGGCAATTGTCCTTTGTAGGGTCTCAGAAATATTGCAGAGCTGCTTCTCCCAGAGCTGTAGAAAGCCATATTTCCATTATTAAAAATCTTTTGCATGCCAAGACACTGACTGAGATTTCACTGCACAAAGCAATAATAGAAAACAAATTAGCAAAACTAATGCAGGAAAGAACATAAACCACCAGAGTGGAAGGTTTGCCAGTAAAATGTGAAGTTTCATACAGCCAAAGACTGAGATGGAAATAAGTCATCTGAATATTGAACAAACTGCACAAGATGCTGGGTGCCTTCAGCTTACATTGACATTACTACCAAGTAAGAACACATTAATGTGCTCAGGATGCTCAGAGCACTATACAGGATCAGGTCTTTTGAAATTGGTTATTCATCACAGTTAAATTGAATGTAATTGTCAGGGCTGAATAACTAATTAGATTTTTCTCTCTCTCAATGAGAACAGTGAAAGTGAGAAAGCGTAGTTAGATTATCACTGGGCCTCAGGAAAAGGAGAAAAAAAAAGGCCATTGAATAACTATTCATAAATTAGCAGGAAGACTGCAGGAATCTCTTGATTTAATCAGCAGCTGGTTTCTGTTTCCCTTAAACCCATGGAAATATTCTCCCAGTAAAACCAACTCTTTAGTTAACAGCACTGCTGTCTCAATACAGCTTAGCATCCCCTAGCAGTTAGACCTAGCAAGTCAAAACGTGCACAGGGCTCCCTCCTACCTCTCTCATCCTGACTTTGAGTTTGGGCGTACAAGAAAAGATTTCCAAAGGATTCCCAAATTTAACTCATCAGCTTCTTTGGCTCTCATGAAAGCCTCAGAGCTACTGGCAGCCTGATAAACCTGATAACAGTTTCAGCCCAAGGCTGAAGATGGACCCCCTGCTAACCAACCCAAAAATGACTTGGTTTTCAACCAGCTGGCTGCAGTAGGCAGCTCATGGCCTCCAGAGCAGCTACAAGCCTGCCTGTTTTCTCTCTTCCCTCCCCAGAAGGTCATCCTGAGAGAGTATAAATGGCCATTTGGGTCATTGAAATACATATGTATGAAGTATGAAACACATACTTTTGCCCTACTACTTGGTAGTTAGCATGCTTTTCACTGTCCTCATCTGTCACTGTGCAAAGTACTCAATGTCCATCCCAAAGTATCCAGACTTCTAACTTAGAGGACACTTTCACCAATGTTATGCATTATGACTGAAGCCCTTGCTTACAATGCTACCAGTTCTCTGACTGCACAGATTACCCATTGCCTCATCTATTTCTTTTAATTAGAAAGTAATACCAAAGCAGAGACTGTCCCCTTAATTCCAGTAGGAAACATCAGTGAATACCATTTCATTGCCCAGGCAGTTTGCTGAGCATCCAGACTAACTAAAATGTCACAAATTGAAAAGACATTTTCTTGGCATGCATTACAGATCAAAAAATAAATGGTATTTCCCTGTATTGAAACCAAGAATCCAACTGTGGAGGTCCTGATATCCCTGATGTCAAAAGAAGTGGTCTTGCTACCTTGCTTGTAAGTCACATGGTCAAACCATGGTTGAGAATTTAAGGATTTTACCCAAAAAAGTAAAAATATAGAACTCTTCCCTTGACAGACATAAAGACATACCAGTAACTGAGATGATTAAGTTTTAAAACACCATATTCAACTTTATTCTTGAACAATGAGACATGATGTTCAGTGTTATAACCTGTTTTCAGACAATAGTTTAATTAATCGTTTAATGAATGCATCTCATTTCTTTGCACAAGTGTCACTCTAAACAACCAAGCTAATAATGTAAACATGACTATTTGATTACTAAAATAATTGCTTTCCCAAACACCATCCTTCTGTCGATCAAAATGGTTGGAACCATCCATACGATGTGCCCCCAGTGCAGGGGTCCAATTTTAGCACAAAACCCAATTTATAGATGACCATCAGCTTTCAAAGACAACCCAGGGAAATTGTTTTAAAGATTATTATATTTTTGCCAAATACTTTAAGAGTTGATTCAATTAATCAAGCAAATTTATAAAAACATCATTCATTTAACCAAACCTTTAGGAGTTTTCCCTAAGCAGAGATGCAGCAGCAAAAGGATGTTTCCTTAAACAAACTCTGGTGTCTGGCTCAGATTAACCAAAACCATGACCTTCCTTTAAGACAAAGTCCTGTAGCTGTGGAGGATTTGTATCCAGCTACTGGAATTTTTCCAGGAGTTACTTGCTTTGGAAAGGACCATACATTTTCAGCAAGACCTTAGTGAAAAAAAATAGATGGAGTTTTCTTTTTTTTTTTTTCCTCTTAGCTTTATAACTAAAAAATTCCGTATTTTTGCAAAACGGTGACAAATTTTCAAGACTTGAAGTAAAAAAAATCTTAGTGAAATGAGTTGTCAAAACATTTTGAAAATCTGTCAACAGCTCTAATTCTTAGAAACCATGATTTGGAGATACTTGAAATATGGTCTTGTCCATGCTGAAGCAGCTAAACTGTTCCTTGCTGCTTCAGCTCATCCTTTTTTTCTTCGTGGAAAGTTACCAGTATTTTTTCATACTTATGATGTGATTCTTCAAGCTAACCAGCATCCCACCAGCATCATCCTTTCCTAGGCAGGACATCTCCAGAAAGGTCACCACAGACTCCAGGGTCACTTTCTGCTCCTTGGAAAAGGTTCAGTCCTGTCACTGAAGGAAATAGTCAATTTTTCAGTCTCCATCTATGGCCCAACCACCACCCAAGAGGGCACAATGCACAGCGTGGTGAGAATGAGTTACACAAACTTTTCTAACCATCTTCCCATTAAAAAATCATTGTCCTTTCACCATAGATTTAATTGCTGAGCACCCCAGAGAACTGGATCTTTATTTTTTAATGTTTTCAACAGGAAAAAACAGAAGACAGAAATGGTCTTTTTTTCCCCTGCAAACACAATGATACCAGGAATCCAAACCACCATCTCCAGCTGCAGCAACATAATTCCCATATATTCATGTAAATTAGTTTAGATTTACCCCATCTGACATAGTGGATTGCATGTAATCATTTCTGGATTACCAGAGTGGAAATTATTTCTAACAATGGCCATTGACACAGAATGGTCCATCTCTGACCTATGAGAGACTTCCCACAGTTTCAATGGGTTTTTTATTAGATCTCATACACTTTCCCCTTTTTTTCTGTTTTTATTTTTTCCTTGAGATCTTCTATTATTTCCTACAGCTATTGGGTTTGTGATTCATTGGTTTTAATTATTTTATTTTTATTCGGTTTTAGCATTTATAATGAGACACAACTGACACTTGGAAATAGGAACCATTTTTCTTAAGGGTTGCATGTGGTATTAGTTGCCTTGAGCACAACAGGGATTGGAAATCTTCTTTGATACTTCTGGACATTTTCCTTCCAACTCTCAAAACAAAATGCTGTAGCAACAAAAGCAATAATGGCAAAAAGCAAGGTTTAAATATGTTAGTGACTATTAAATCATGCTATTTGAGTACTTTGTAAACTCAGTGATGCTGTTTACTCTGCATTCTTTTCCTAGGAGGCATAGGTGCAAACCGAAGCCACTTTCTCCACCTGGTGAGTACAAGTCTGTTAAGAAAGGAAGAAATTCTCCTGTTATGGATGTGTGCAGAAGGTAATTGCTACTAACATGAAATCTCAGGGCAGAGCAAAATCCCTCAGATCCAAAGTCAGAAACCAATGTGTGAGGAACAGCTATGGAGATCTAGAGATGGCAAATACCCAGTTTGCTAAAAGGCATCAAGTAGCTATGTAGAGTCAGGAAGCATTTTTGTGTATAAAAAGAAATATGCAACCTAGGTTAAAAAAAAAAATGGAAATCAGGGAACAAAATCCCATCCAGGTGAGCCTGGCATTGGCAGCTGCAAACTGTGGGCAGTATTTGCTTTCCAAAGCCAGATCTTCCTTACACTTGTTATCGTTCCCTGCACACACGTCTGCAGGACTGGCTTCACTTCCAGCCTCTTTGCAATACTTCATCGGCGTGAAATCTCAAAGAAAAAAAAAAAGGAAAAAAGAATGTAATTATTTACTACAAGCCGCTTAGCAAAGGACTGCAGTTCTTACTGCAGCCTAACAGATAAGAAAGGATACAGTGTTTGTTCCAAAGCCAAACAGCGAACAACGAATCCGCCGGCTTAGGAAAGAAAAATATCACCTTCCAGGCGCTAGCTGAGATTGAATGGGCATCTGGCACCGAAAGCAAAATTCATCATTTTCTTGGGTCTAACTTTGTGCAGCCCAGAAACTGGAGTCAGCTCAGAAACAATTGGTGCACTTAGAAATGGCTGAAATTAATTAATTAGTGTCCCAGAGGCCACCAGCAGCTCCCCGAAAGCCCCCTCTCCTGGCACAGGGCACAGAGATGAGGTTTTCGAGCTAAAAACCACCGCAACGGCGAGGCGCAGCGCACACACGACGAGGGGGCAGCCGCGTTTGTCGCGTCTCCCCTTCTCGGGAGTGCCCGGCTGGCCGGTAACCGTCTGTACCGCGGTGGGGAGCGGCTGGCGGGGCAGGGCTGGGCAGGACAAGGCAGGGCCGCCCCGCCCCGTCCCTCCCCCGGGCCGGGCGCCGCGGCACCCCCGGGGGCGCGGCACCGGCGGCGGCGCCCCGGCCCGCGCGGGCGGGCGGCGG